>JAQGAD010001571.1:0-18472 GCA_034696625.1 Isotomurus palustris | reverse complement strand
CGTTTCTGCTAAGACACGGTTGGTTTCCTTGTAAAAACTTCATTTCGAGTAAGACAATTGATCTTCGTCGTGTCTAAGGAGAAAGTCAATCTATTCCCATCGTTCCCAATTGAAAAGTCACTCTTCATTACACAAACTGCTCGACGCCTCTTTGTCTCTCTCCCTTTCCCCAACACTTATCTCTCAATCTGTAACTTCCTTCCTGTGTTCATTTCCTATTCAGTTGATTTGAACTTGCAGGGTTTGTGCTCTTTGATAACCCCATTAGTACGCCAGGATGCGCCTACCTAATCTCCACGCTAATTACTTGTTCCTAATGCATTCACTTAAGCTTTGGAGTTTACAAGACAAACATGGACTTCATAATAGACACCGTATAGGACACATGTATACCTTCATCACTTCTACCACACACAGTATAGACTAGCAGTGAAGGGAAAGCAAATGAAAGTCTCGTATTGCCAAAAATGAAAGCTCAGATCACCACCCTTTTGTTATCTGAGACCTTCTCTCGTCAATATCTCATCTAGTGTATCCTACCAGAGATTACACATCCAATCAATCATTTGTCTGTACTTCGTTTCTTGGAAAATTCTCATTTCTCGACGTACTGCATTCTTGTGCTTCAAAAGAACAAACTGCAATTACTGCAGACGTGTGTGTGTGCGACGAAGGAAATAAAATGATTGAAAGGTTTTCCACCCACAGCTTTCTAGGTATTAATATAGCTCAAGGCTTCCAGTAAGAAACCCCAATAGGAAACGTCGATGATAGACTTCACTAAAAGATCGATTGTAAATGCAATAGTGATGAGTAGATAGATAGCTGGTTGGAGTTTCATCTTGGGCGAAAATTCTTTTTTCATGTGCATCAGCCATCTTATTGTTGCTTTCCCCTTTCATACTCACTAGAACAACTCAAGGTATTTGTAATGGGAGAGAAATCTAAGAAGGAGATTTTTACGCTTGAGACTTGAGACAGTTTACACGGATCAGAAGTCGGCCGTAAGCAATATTTACCCTCGAGATTGTTCCAAACGCTGGACAGTTTGCTGAAAATTGAGAAGAATGTTTTTCTGAGTTCAGTCACATAAGGCAATAAGACTAGCTTAAATATTTAATCACGGGAAAGAGAAAAGGCTTGTTAGGCCACCGCCAGGACTTGGTGGTGCACTTGTAAAAAAGTTCTAAGACTTCTGCACGTGTCTTGAAACTGGAGTAGATTTGTTCTTGTTCTCCTCCAAAGTTTAGAATGTATGGAGAATACTTGAAAAACATTGAACAAGTAGGATGACCACACCCCGAGGCTCAGACAAAAAACCTAAGCCAATCTCTAGTATAAAAACATGGTGCTCTACAATTTCGAATCAGCACTTTCTCTCTCTCATTTTTTCCTTAATGAAGATAAAGGGCGCAGTAGAATGGGTTGGTGTAGTTAAAGGTGATTTCTTAATTGAATTTCTTCAAGAAGAAAACTTTCATTTTGAAGGAGCATAGCATGCTTAAGATTGTTTTTTCTATCTTTTTCTTCTGAGGCGTACATGGTTTCCCTTTTAAAACATCCTCAGATGTACAGAATTACTAATGAGCTATATCAAAAGTTCTGCCATTTGTTTTTAAGATATAAAAAAAGGTTTAGCTTCCACACAAGACGCAAAGTTTGCAATAAGGCTTTCGTGTATTTATTATAAAGTTAAGGCCAAAAAGTACTTCGAGAGGATGTGTATCTGCTGCATTTAGCAGTTTGGCATTTATTTGCATTTCTCACAAATTCATTTGGGTGTGTGGTGTAGTAGGATTGTAGGGAAATGTACTTTTATACTGCCAGAAGGAAATGATGAACTTTATTGCATAAAATGATACATTGGAGTTGTGGTAATGCGAGGAGAATTGGGCGTGTTGTATCTTTTTGAGTAATAAAATCCCTCATTGTAGAGTTGTGAAAACACGAAGATAATAACATTCCTTAGGCTGGAGCTAGAGAAGATTAGGAGTGAGTGACAATTGAAGTGATTCGGATGTGCGAATAAGGATGGGAATGTGTTTGTCCAGGAAGTTGAAAGTGAGCGAATGTATAGCGGAATTTGGCTCAAGGCTCTCCTTCTTTTCCCATCATCACAACCACCACATCGTTTCTCATTTCCATACTAAGCTTTCTCTTGGCCCACTTCCATCCATTTCTCTCTCTCTCTCTCTCTCTGTGGAGATCTCCTTCATATAATAAAGTCCCATCGCTTACACTTCTTTTATTCCCTGCATATTGATTTCCAAATAATATTTTCAAATAGATAAATCCTATATTCTTTTTACAGAGATGCATCAAAGACTTTCATCATCGGCATCGGTAGTTGTGTGTGGGACGGTTGGAAACGACCCGAATTCAGCTACTCAGCCGCATGTCCTTGCTCATTTACATGTTCCTTCGACGAGGAAGCCTCGCTCGGTACTCCGTAAACCTTCACTGGCCGGAGTGAAGAAGCACTCGAGAAATGTGAGTTTTAACGAATCCCTTAACCTTTTTTACGAGGCTGAGTGCCAATGTTGGATCCACGAGGATGACTACGCCAGACTAAGACAAGAAGAACAAGCTCAGTCACTTTATGAACACGCTCTTCAAGCACACGCCCATCATCACCATAATCAACAACAACAACAACTGCCTGGACATCATCATCATTTTATTCACAACCCGCATTATGATCCACCTCCCCTCGAGTTTGAAGATACTCCCACGCTTTCTCCACCTGAGGGATACAAAGACCGGTTCTTTCCCCAACATGATCCACCTCCTCTTCCACCAGGACTCGATCCAGGTAACTAGCATCTCTAAAGTCCTTCTTTTTCTTCGAATCTTCTACCACATTTCTTAGTAGTCGTTAGAATAGCTACCAAGATCCCACTCATCCTGCCTCCGTAGAGACCCAGTGTGGTTTTCCCTAAGTCGTGGATTTATAATAAAGACTTCAGGGAAATTCTACCACAACTAAATAACTCCTTTCAGACTTGCATACATACTTGAAACTTTCACCAGAGTTCTTTCCTAGTAGTGTCCTACTCTCTCCGTGTCCCCTCAAAAGAAAGCAATTCCGGTCATTTTATTTGGCATATTCAATATGTACCCGCAGTAGAGATGAAAATTCGAGGAATTCAAAGAAATAAACTTATTGAATACGTTTTACTCAAACACTTAAGCGTGAGATAGAAGAAATAGAAGAGTCATCCTTTTTCAAAGAGCTTTCCTTCCAAATTGACCTTCAGACTTTCGCTTCTATCTGCGTAGTCTCTCATAATTTTGTGAAAAACAATATGCCACAAAAACAGATAAATGAGATATGGAGGAATTTAAACAGCCTACTTACCAAATATTTTGCACAATTTCTGATCTCGATTGAAATGTGTTTTTTGAAAGAATGTTTTCAAAAACACCAGTTACATAAATATTGAAAAGTTATTCATAAAACAGGCAGAGTATAATAGTAAGAGTCCTCTCAATCCCAAGTTGATACTTCTGAATACTTCTTCTGTCCTGTTGTAATTGAGTGGTGAATAAAATGTGGTTCCAAATTAATATCATTCCACTTGACTCAATCCTTTGAGAGAAGGAGAAAAGCGAAGGTCACCAACAACAAAGCCATCTCTCTCTCTCTCTCTCTCCATTCCTTATTCCCCAATCTCCATTGCTTTCTCCAGAACTTCCTCCACTCTCTCTCTCTCTCCTTTTGACTCCACGTGTCGTCCTTCAAACTGTTTACTTTCTCTCTTGTCAGGAAGAACTCTCAAATTTTGTGCATTCCCAATGAGTTCCTAGTTCCATTTCCTATGAACTTCACAAAGCACTGTCATTTATTATCCTTGTTAATGCAGACGTGACCCGAGTTTCTCCACCATCTCCACCTGCAGCAAGAAGGAAGATATTTTTGAAGGACGGACTAACTGAATCTCAATATGAAGAGCAACTGCAGGCTCACTTGGCTCATCACATGGCCACTCACCACCACCATCATCACCACCCACCTCAGCAACAGTTACAACAGCACCAGCAACAACGTCCTCCCATCCTTAACGGGCTTGACGAAGAGGAAGACGAAGATGGAAAGAAAAAGGGATCAAGGTTTGTAGTTTACAAAGTTTTGTAATATGAAATTAAGAAGAAACAACAGCTTGCAGCGAGAGTCTGAAACACTTTATTCTAATGGATAATGGATGTTGGAAGAGTAAAGAGTCATCATCATGAGAATTTCTAGCTTTTTCTTTCACCTTCCACGAATTGCATTCAGAGCTTCGGATGAATTGCGTCAGGAGAAAGAGAGGCTTAAAATAAATGGAATTTCTCCTTGGTTTGAAGTGCAAATATAATATGTGGGTTGGAGCTGTTGAAAACTTCCTATTAAAATCTCAAGGCTGGGACTCCAGAGCTCAGGGAAAGAGAAACATCAAGAGAGAAAGTTTGAAATGCGTTGAGTTTCGAGTTTGTGCAAAGGATTAAAACAAATAATTATTTGATGGATGATGGAGGAAGGAGTGTGAGGATGACATTGGACGGAAGCATGAGTGTATGGAAGTGCTAAATGGAGAAATGCAAATAAATCCTCGGTGGATTATGTCTTTGCTCATTTCCTTCATAACGAGTTTGCAGGGGCTTCTCTCCACCAATCCCTTCATTCGTGCGTGTAGTATTAATGACACTTTCTATTATACTTTCTCCTCAATGAAAGCCCTGACTGCTTATGGATCACTGAGTTATTGTGATAAACACAAACGATATTGGCTACCCGATTTACGAGAAATCTTCTATAGGATAAATAAACTTTTGAGCCTGTGGGAGTAATTACGATAGATTGAACATTTAGCGTTAGGTATTAGCTAAGGCTTCTGTATTTCCCTTCCATGCTATGTGTAACTAATTCAGGATTCTTGGGGTGTACTTTTTTCCTGTAGATGTATGTATATAAGTTATACGTGAAAGAAAAGTTCGAATTGGACATTTTAAGCGAAACTTTCTCTTTCAGAGAAATGCCTTTTAAACAGCTTTCTTCGTGGTTGTTTTGAGAGTACAGAATATTCCCACATGAACGATGGACTGATGGTTGGGTGGTTGTGCGTCACTCTTTTCCACTTGGTTCTTTAGTATTCCTCCCACACAAGTAGAAAGTAGGGAAAGCAACAAGGACGACTTTTCTTGTTTGTTAAATTCTGTTTCTTTGAGTCCAGTCAGGAAGACAAGACGCCTACGATGTACAACATGCCTCTCAATTATTAAAATGCATTTTTGCAAACTTCCTCTCAGTGTCTCATTTGCTAGAAAAATATTACTACCTCGTTTATTATCCAAGTTACTTAGAAATCCTTTCTCTTGAAACTTTTCCATCATCATCATCGTGATACTGTCTACTTATTTATTCTGACAGAGAACAGATGTTCAGGCTGTCCAGTTCTTCATCTCGGACAAGGATTTTTATTACAGCATAAAACATACAGAAAGTTTGTTGAGCAGAATAATAATGAAAGAAAGTAGAGCAAAATGTGTCTAGGTATTTATGCAGAAAACTGCATTTTGTCATGCAAATGTTATTAGAAGAGATCTTAAATGGTAATTACTGCAATTTAGAAGAAAGGTTTCCGTATGAAGATAAAAAATCCTGGCAAAGCTGGCATTACAACTTTGTTAGTTGAAAAAAGACGAAAAAATAATAGTCCTCCAGGTTTGTGTGTATTATGTGCTCGTGCAAACATCAATTTTGTAGCTGGTTGTGCCAGTTTTAGTAAAAAATGCTTGAGGCGTACGTACACTACGTGTGTGGGAAGACAACTGCATGTAGACTATACTAGTCAGATATACTCATGACTATGACATGGGTCGTGTGGGCATTTCGCTTTTTGATGCTTTCACTTTATCTTGTGTCCCCAGAAAAAGAAGACCTTTCCATCTGAATGGGAGTAATGTCATTAAATAAACTCTTTGGGTGGATATACTTCATTCGTTTCGTGTGTACATTTCTTTAGTTGTGTGAGAGGAACTCGTTGGCCTCTTGTGAAAGCACAAGCAATTGTTCTTCTACACATGAATGAACACACAACCACTTTTGTGTGTTGTGTCCTCTGGACTGTGTAGCCTTATATACTTCCATACAACTTCTGTTCCATGTCATGTTAGATTGAAATAAAATCCTGGGGGCGTTTATCACTGAAATTGTGTTTTATTCTCTTCACACTATACAGACTCTACTATTATATATCAAATTACAATTTAGATAAGGGAACTATCTCTTTCCTATAAAAGGTAACAAACCACGTTCGAGGAATATTTCGTTATCAAGACTTTTGGTTTGGAGTTAATCAGAATTGATGCAGTTATTTTACTTCATACCGGCTGTGTGGGACGCAATTTCCTTTTCTCCGGTACTGTGTTTAGGCACTGCGAGGTTAACTGTATATGAATGGCAGCAGTGCAATGTGGAGAAAGCAGATTACATGTATTTTGCTACTTTGTGGGCTTCTCTACTCTCTACAGAGGATAGAATTAAACGGATGAGGGCACGAAGATCAGCCAGACGTGTCATTTCCATTGATTTTGTGTCCCGGTGTGTGACCCACTTGTGTTGGGTGGTTCATTTCTTTCACACAATGTATTCGAAGGCTCAATTCCATTCCATTTCGTCAGCCACGATGTTATTCCACAGTTTAGATTATATGATAGGCTGCCACGATGTTATTCCACACTATAGATTATATCATAGGCTATTTATATGCTTTAGGTTTCTTCCAGTATGATTCTACAATTCCTAGTATTCCTAGTATTTTATTTAGGGATTTGGCACACCAAAAGAATATGATTCCAAAAACAGCTTTCTTTCTTTCACACGGAATTCATAAGGAAAGTTGAAAGTATACGCAAAGTAAATGCAAAATATTTTGAATTCATGAGGCAAAAATGTTACTTTGAGACTTGACTGTTCTTTGAAACAACTTGTAATTTAATTTAATGCATGTTTCATGTCTCATCTTCTTCTTTGGTGTTCCAGATTCGGAGGAATTCTGAAAGGAGGTCGCCTTTGGCGATCGAATAGCTCTGAGAGTAAAAAGGTTGTTACGTCTCCTTCTGAGGAACCTGATGTAGTTAAGTGTACTGAGAAGGACGCCCGGTTACCTGATAAGGATGGGTAAGGAGGAAACAACCTAACAAATTACTTTCTCTAAACTTCTAAATAAACCGAATCTCACAGACAAATTGAAGGTGAAACTAATAAAGACTTTCTCTCTTGTTTAGACAAAGTCAAGGAAATTCCGTTCAGATCCAAACATCTCAATCTTCAGAAACGCAGTCATCCGATTCATCCGGTGTAGTTTACGGTCCTACAAAAGTTTCCACTGGAACTGCTACACTCCGAACCTCAGAGCAAATAAGACTCGCAGTAGACTCAACTCTCCGATTGTCCCGTTCAAAGAAGAATAAGCAAGAGTGCTCATCCTCTCTGGTGGAGAAGTTGCGATGGTTGACTTCTCTCGACGATGATGACTCATCAGATTCCCAGTCCGGATTTGCTACGTGGCCATCGAGAGATAAGAACGGGTTAACGAATCCCTCTTCAGGGAATTCCTCCTCGTCATCTTCAGGAGGAGGTCGGAAATCAGACGCAGGCACGTCAACCTCCGACCAAGAATTCGTGCTCTCCGCAATTCGTCACCCACCTTCCATCGCCTCTGCAAATGAAGCCAAAATCAAACAGATCTCCTACACACTAGAAGACATCGACGAAGGTCTCAAGGGTGGAGAAAACGAGCTAGAAACATTTATCTCCGAAGACGGAGCGAGAATCGAGAGAATTCGAAAACGCTACGGGAGTGAAGATATCGGAGGAGACGACTACGGGTTCAGTAGACGACCTTCTGTAAAAGGGATCAAGCCAAAATTCTCATCAACTAATCAGATCTTCGCACAGTTCACCGCAATGAGGGCAGGAGGAGCAGAGACTCCGATTCCTCAGATGATGTCTGAGTCGCAATATGAGAACACCAGAGAAATCCAGAATATCCAACAAATGTCCCATCCCCAGTCTCACTACGAACCACTCCCAATCCCACAACAACCTGGGGGTCTCTCCAACACAGTTGTGGATGGGGTGGCCCGAGTGAACTTGAACTACGACCAGTTCACCACTCCCCCTCCAAACAGCACGAGCAACAACAACCCAGGAAACAATGCCATGCTGGGAAATCCCAACATGACTCCGGTTCCAGGCAGATCTGCTGAAGAATCCCGCACTCACTTTGAAATGATAAGACAATCTTTCGAACAAGCTAGTTATGTTAATTACAATCGCCCACATTCCTGGTCAGTCTCGACTTTACCTCATCCCCATCAGCATCACCAGCAGCAGCAGCAGCAACAACAACAACAGCAGAACTCAATGCTACCTGGACCAGGCCAACACATTCCTCTTCCAGGAATGACAAACAACCTGAGTGGAAGTAGTCTGAGTATCATGTCGCAACCACAAAGTCAAAGTGGGATGGTTGTTGTCGGTGGACCTCCACAAGGTCAGCCTCAACAGCCACAAAACAACCTGTCAACTGGTCAGCCAAATGGAGGCCCTGGGGCGATGATGATGAACGGACCTCCCGTAAATGCGAACAATGGTAACAACACACGGCCAAATTCGATGCCCATGATGCCGCAACCTCTTTATGGGACGCTTCCAGGGAACAACGGTCAGCAGCAGCAGATGATGCAGGCGCAGGGAGGACAGCCACAACCAATTTACGGGACTGTACGAAGAGTACCTAATGTGATAGGACGACCTTTATTCCTCCACTACGGAGCGTTGAGTGTAGAGGCTCATCCTAATAAGTTGGTGCAACCTTATCCTTCACCTGCCCCGGGGGTTAAGGTTCCAGAAACCCCGAGCCCTACGCAGCAACCCCCACCTATTAAGTATTATGGACCTCCGATTAGATACTACAATCCTCCTCCTCCCGTTCCACCCAGAAGTGCGACAACAACCATAGGCACGGGTCCTGGACCTGAGGGTTCCAATTGTATTGGAGGAGTTCCGTTGGAGCGCGGCAATCCTGAAGGAGCGACCGATGAAGAACCTTCCATAAAGGAACCCTACGCTATGAACGTATAACTAGATTTGATACTTACATTCATATTTACTGTAGAGAATAGGGAATAATAAGAGAGACTTTTCAGCAATTGCTACGTTAGAATACTCTAGAATTAAATTGAATTATTCATGACGGTTAGAGATTAATAGAGTGCTTTATGTTTACACAGACATACATATACAGTATAACCATAAAGAAGTATATATACTAGTTAGTTAGAGGAAGAAGGTCTCTATTAGGAAAGTCTTTTGAAAATACACAAAATGGACTAATCAAGCGCATTTTCTAATAATATGAGATGTGTGATGGAGATTAAAATTTTCTTATTGTTGTGTATGTGTGAAGAATAAGAAGAGTCAACGAAAGTTTACACAGAGCAACAGCAACAGAATTACTAAAAATTGTCTCAAGGATATTCTCACTAGTGAATACATTTGTAACGTGTATTTCTGCTAGTTGTGCATACTTAAGTACTCATTAATAGTATTAAAAAATGATCTTGTTAATTCCAAACGGCTCATGTGCGTTAATTAAGTGGGATGAAGAGGATTATTATGAAGATGAACTCAGTCAGTGGAACTTACCACATACCAAAGATATTTATGAACCTATTTCTACGGAAGTTGTAGCCATTAATTTATAAAAATCTTATACAATTCTCACTCCATGAAGAAAATGCTCTTGTTTCTTTTTTATTAGAGTAATAATGTTGTTATTATTATTAATGTTAATCTAACTGCTACTTTTTCACTGCTCTCGCTTCCTTATACACACTCCATGTCATCATCTGAAGAAACAAAACTATTATTGGTACCTTGATGAGTTTAAAACTTACCCTTAAGAAGACACACACAAAGCAATGATTAGTGGAATGATAAACACACACACACACACTTACATACGGCGGACCCTTGATTGAAAACCCAGTCTGATGCTTAATCGTAATATACAAGAAATCATTGAAATTACACCGTGCCAAATTCTCTGCTCCCGAAAACCGGAAACACAAGCAAGGATATTCGACATTTTCTGATATATCGAATTGCAAGCGGTGATGTGATCCATCACTTTACTGACTCCTTATAGTGTAGAATTTTGTAATGCGAGTGCTTCATGAATGAATAAAGACTCAACTTTTGTCTGAAGTATCCCTGATTTGTTAAATAGGATTTCTTAATTTCTCTACAATTCAAGGTGGAAAGTACACATGCAATATAATAAATAACGATTCATATAGTTCTGCACTGTTGCACTTCAAAGTTTAGAATGGATGGATGAATTTAGAATGCAAATAGGTTAATTAACAAAATGCATTGTTGGTCAAAAGGTGTGAAGGAGAGGGAGGAAGAATGTCATAAATTGTTTGAAATGCATAATGGACAATTAAGAATTTAGAATATGTGTGTCATATTTATGAAATGTCATATTTATCAGATGCTTCAGCTGGGTGTTAACTTTCATTTATTTCCGTTTGGGAATTGAAGACGATGAAAGCAAGAAATAAAATTGGTTTCCTTCTGGTGGGAATTCTGTTGGGTGTGGTTGAAGGAGCGATTGAATTTTGTTCGCCCGGAAGGTCTAACTTTCTTTACAGGTTGACCCAGTCTGAGTGTCCTTACGGAGTTCTTTTTAAGTTTCCTGTGGCCTCCGGTTGCTTCCAAGCTGGCGATGATGTGTAAGGCCAGGCCAATTTATTAACGAGTCACACGGGTGGGCACTTGATCTCTATTATTCGCTGACCTTGCAGGGACAACTATTTCGCCGACTTATGCATGAATGTAAAATTTAATTCGAACCCCAGCCAGGTGAATTTTATACACTCCAAGTCTAAATTTTATACTATTAACTCTGACTGTACTGTCCTTGCATGCAGATTCAACTCATAAGCAGTATAGATGATTCCGAAGGTACAGCCATAAAATAAAGTATTATGAATTATGAATTATGGTTGTTATTAACTCAGAACTTCTCCAGTTCCTGAGACCTGCGAAGGGCCACCAACGGAAACACAGACGAAAAAATGCAAACCGTCCGCAACTCAGCTAATTGACATAACTAAGGACAATTTGACACCCCCAAAACTTGCTCTCAAAAAACCGAATTCTACACGCAATACTGCAGACGAAGTTCCTCCAGAGTACCGAAATGATCCAAAAGTCCTTGCTCAAACGAAGAGAATGTTCAGGTACATAATAAATCTGAAATATCCCACGGAAGAAGAAAGAGAAAAACGGTTATCAAGCGGATATCCATCTTGGTCATATCCTGCAGACCCAATGTTGAAGTGGAAGCTGAACACTCCACCAAGAATCATTAAAATGCTCGAGTTGAGTTTCTTAATTGTTGGCAAGCATGTTGACGATAGATTTGTCCCACAAGACTTCAAGAAAGACATAGAAAATGCTTTCGTTTTTATACTTCAAGAAACTTTCCAATCGAATGGAATACTTGCAGATATTCCAGAAGACGACTTCGGAAAGATAATGACAAGCTTAGAGAGGTGCCTTGCACACCAAGTCCCATGGACCGGAATAAACGGAACGAGATGCAGAACATTCTCTGAAGTAAGTATCAAGTATAACAACAATAAGTATCCGAATTCCAAATGAGCTTAACACGAGATGAGATGCGTTGTTGTTCACTAGATAGACTTAATTACGAAGGGTAAAAGGAAAATAGCTCCAAAAGTAGACGAGTTCTATTACAAACCTGGTGTCTACGACTTACCAGTTGACGGTGCATGGGCAACTCTCGCATTCGTTCATGGTCTCTGTTATGGAACATTCAGGGAATACGTTAACTACCATCATTTGTATGAGAGAGCAATTGAGAAACTGTTTAATCTTAATGAGATTGCTTACAGATGGTAATTATGGCATAAGCTATATTTTTGTAATTTGTATATTTGACTATTGCAACTTAAGTGAACTTTGGATTTGTAGGAAAAGACCTCCACTGCTATTCCACGAGCGACTGTGGAACAAAATGTTTTCTACTCCAAATGTGAACCAGACGATGAAGAATTTGGATGCATTTGTACAAGCTGCGTATTCAGGAAGCCCATTTTTGCACAGAATTGAAAGAACTTTTCCAGGCTACCGTAGTGGAGATGAAGGTGGAGGAGATGGAGTAGCACGAGATGCAGGGATTGTTGATGAAGGTGGAACACCAGAAGTGCAAGAAATCCCTCCAGGCAGTAGAGCCAGCGGACCTGCACCAGAAAGAGATTCAAGCCCTGATGAAAAAAACGATAAAGACGGTACAACCACAGACGGACCTCCAACCGAAGGTGGGTCTTCAACCACAGAAGGACCTGCACCTGCACCTGCACCCGAAGGCGGAGACGCACCTGCACCTGCAACGGAAGCGCCAGCAAGTGAAAGGTCCTTAGGAGTGAAAACAGGGACTTGAGATTTGAACGTGTAAACTGATAATTGCGACTTTTCACTGATTACACAGGAAGAAAAGGAGTCTTAGCAAAGATGATCCCATTGGAGACATGATGTATGATACCCCCAATATCGACGCACCACTAACCCTGGAGGAGATCGGAATGAAAGAAGGAGGCTGGTGCTTTCAAACAGAGGAGGAGCAAATGGATGGAATTATGTATTACATTTTTGAAAAGTGTGAAGGTGCTCCGATAACGAAAGACATCAAATCAAATCTGCCTTGGTTATTCAAATCTGAATCTTCTGAGGGAAGTTCAGGCAGCTCAGAGTCAGGAAAGGACGAACTTTGAAGTAATAGCTTTGCAACAAAATTTGTACACTTAGAGCTACAACCAGTTTTATCTCTACTTTGAGAAATAAATAACTCGATGAAAAAAGAGAAGAGGGGTGTAGAATTAGTGAAAGTCAAATGGTTTTAATCTTTAAAGATTTTCCGATAATAATTTGAATCTGTAGATAAAGTGAATTTGACATAATTGACATGAATTTGAAGTTTGAAGGTTCAATATTTCCATTCTGTGGTAAGTTAAAGGTTGATTCTAGAGTTGAAGTATTTTTACTGCTTCTTGCAAGACATCTTGTCGGCGGCTGGTGCATATTTGTCTGTAGTTGCTCCATATTCGTCAACGCAAACACATTTTCCGGACGTTCCACACAACATATTGTTATTTGTTCCCACACACGCAGCGTCGTCAAGATTTTGAGTCCCTGTGTGAGCGCAAGTGTCTCCGTACTGAGTTGTTGCAGAAGTGGATGCAACCACAACAGCGACAATGAGTGCGAGGGCAATGATGAATTTCATATCTAAAAAATTACAAGTAGTTGTGTCACGTCATAAGTTATTAAATCAAATATGAAAATTAGCTATTTCAACAATCAGAAACTTATTACAAGAAACCTTACTGAATATTTTCGACAGGGAGTTGAGTGAGGAAGTCCAGTGATCGTTTCGTTATGAAAGAACAAAGATCACTTTTGCCTTTTATACAAAAAGTTGTATTCCTGCTGCATAACAGGGACAACCAAGTTTTTAGAGCTTCTCGTGCTAGTTTGTAATTAACCTTGAGTTTTCAAGAAACGATTCATTAACACGAGGCGAGTTAAGTTGTAACTGCACTGAACTGAATTTATTCTTTGGCGTTTTTCAATTTCATGCAGCAGTTATTGATTCTTTAGGAGTAAGAACCCGTTTAAGCCCACATGTGCAAGATTGGTGTAGGTTGGTTGGTAATTTTTATTTTTTATTTCACCACGAACAGTAGGTTTTAAATGGATATAAGTTTAAGATTAATTTAAATATCAGCTAATTTTTGTTTCATGAAAGAGTCAACGTGTGCATAAATGGTGGGATCACCGTAACATCCATATCGTCTAACGAATTCATGAACCTGTCTCCTATTCCCTGTGAATCTGCCCACCAATTCTACAGTTTCATCTAATAATGCTGGAAATGTTGTTATTACTGAAATAACAACAGAAAATATTCCAATGATATTAGCAAGATGAGACGTGAAGATATCTTTGGTTCCAAATGCAACAGATACACTTCCGTAAATTGAGTTCCAAAACTGAATAACAGTGAGGAAATTTCCAGCGATGTATGAAAATAGATCAGAGGAGGCCGAGTATGTGATAAGGGCTGCAGGGATTCCTAAACCAAAGGACAGCGCAGCACTAATTATTGAAATAAAGTATCCCAGTGTCGAAGTGAAAGACACGGAGAAAACGGATATAATTGTTCCAACGACTCCGGTCACAAGGGAGACTATTGCCAAGTCTTGAATCAAGTTGCCTTTTCCATCACATTTTCCTATTGCTACAGAAGACTGGCGATTGGAAAGGGTTGCTGGCTTTCTTTTTCCGGATCTGTTGTACATCAAATCGTTACGTGATCAAAACTGATTTATAATTGAATTGTGAAACGTAAATTCAGTAGGTTACCGATAACTTACTTGGTCCAAATTGAGCTCTGAAGCAACGGCATGCTATATTGCTTGAGCTGATTTGACCTATCAGGAATATTGTTCATACTCTGACCTGGAAATTGAGTACAATTAGGCTTGTGATCAGTAATAGAGTATTCACTAGTATGTAGGTGTTTTGATTACGAATATTTTGTCATTAAAAATAAATACAACATACCTGAATATGACAGAGAAAACTTGTCAGGGGCTGAGGCAGAGTGAGACGGAGAAAGTACCAGCACTACAGCTACGGAGAAGCTAAAAACCACTCTGTTAAAAGGTCGCATGATGTCAGAAACTTGAGACATTATCGACTGATGCGACCGTTTGATAGGCACTTGGTTTTTATTTTAAAATTTGCTGTGCTCAAGTAATATTCTAATAAGATGCGTATAATTTCATTCCTTTTAGTTTTACATTCGATGCAATTGAGGCTTTGGGCTACTGAAAAAGAAAACCGGAAACGGTCGAGGTGCTTAGACTGTTAATTACTATAGGTGTGACAAGCAACTTGTAATAAAAAATTTGATGATCAGCTGTAAATGTCAAGTTCATGTTCCACCCATTAGCGGTTGTCGCCGTATAATGGTACATGATGTAAACAAGAGAGAAATCAAGATAGAATTGTAAGACAAAAATCTGCATATTATATTTTACAATGTAAGTGTTAATCTATGCAAGAAATTTAATCCTGTCGATGCCATTCGTGCAATAATGAACGAAGAATTGGTGAAGCATGGTGCACATTTTTCCCACGGGATTAAACGCTTTTAAGCATCGAATCTCAAACCTTAAACTCGAAATATCTTTTGATACCTTAACCTGGCCTAAATCCCCTAAGTTCATGCGTAAATTCAAAGATGTATTTTCATTATGTTCACTGTTATTCAGCTCAACGAGCCTATATTTATTTTTAACACGCATATTATATCATAATAAAACTGAACACAGCATAGCACCTAATTATCCACGGTAATTATTATATCACATTGAAGTATCTATTTATGCCCAGTTTTGGCTTTGTACTCTTGTGTCTTAACGAAATTGTAGTATAGTCCTTTCTTCTTCTTTAGTTCAGCATGAGTTCCCAACTAAGAACACCAAAACAAAAACAAAAACTCTTAAATTCATACAATTTTTCAAACGCAGTTTACGTTTTGACATACCTCAGCAACTCTGCCACTTTCAACAACGGCTATTAAGTCAGCATTCTGGATAGTGCTGAGTCTGTGTGCTATCACTAAAACGGTTCTTCCTTTCTGAACTTTCTCAAGTGTTGCCTGCACCACAGCTTCACTCTCAGAGTCTAAAGCGGATGTTGCTTCGTCCAAAATCAAAACTTTAGGGTCTTTAATAAGCGCCCTTGCGATAGCTATTCTTTGCTTCTGTCCACCGCTGACAGTAACTCCACGCTCGCCAACACGGGTGTCAAACCCAGAGGGCATTTCCATGATAAAAGAATACGCGTTTGCCTGTTTAGCTGCTTCGTAAACTTCTTCGTCCGTCGCAGACGGTTTACCGTAACGTATGTTTTCTTTGATCGAGGCTGCGAAAAGTGTAGGTTCCTGGCTGATTAAACCGAACACGGAGCCTCGAACCCATCCAGACTCAAGGCTGTCCAATCGAACGGAGTCTATTGTGATTTCTCCTTTCTCACATGGATAAAATAACTCAAGAAGATTTACTAATGTCGACTTTCCGCAACCTATGAGAACAATTAAAGTATTTAGGCACTATTTATTTTTTATTTATCTCCTATTGCTGTAAACTGAAGAATAGTACCTGACGCTCCCACAACTGCGACAACTTTTCCATGTGGAAGACGAAGCGAGAATCTCTTGAGGACATAGTCGCCGTCCATTCTACTCGGATATTTGAACCACACATTGTGAAATTCAAGGTCGCCCTTAACTTCTTCCAAAATCTCCCCAGTATTCACACCTGTTCATAATGTATCGATTTAATTTACAGTTTTAAAAGGTCAACCCATGTAACCTATTATTGACATTGATAACACATTTGCAAAACTTACCACTCCAGCTGGCATCCTTTGGTAAATTGATGTACTCGAAAACTCGACCACCAGCTCCAAGTCCTCGCACACATTGACCAAACAGAAGACTTAGATTTGAAAGTGACTTCTGAATAGTTTGAGCTGCTACAAGGAAAGACATGAGTTCACCGGATGTTATTGAATGTGTTGAGATCAGCTGCCCTGCATAAAAAAACAGATTTAATCATAACCACTGTCAACTGTGCAATCATACAGCAATGCCAACATCCGTAAATCCGTATATCTTGTCCTTACCGCCAGTGTACAATACGGCCAACACTAAACCGTTTAAAAATAAGCTTGAACCAGCCTACATCATATTACAAAAGTTAATAATTAGGTTAAACAGTTACAATGGAAAGCATACCAACTTCATATCATCGATTTACCTGAAATGCTCCAATTCCGGCGCCTAGTCTTCGGTTCAGAGTTTCGGCATCTTCCAAAGCCTTTGAATACTTTTCCTCTTCTTCCTTTTCCATCGCAAAAGCCCTTACGGTTCGGATATTAGCCAACGCTTCCTCGGCGTGCCCACTAGAGACAGCTACCTAAAAACAGAAAGTGTCTTTGTACATTCCACGCACTTCAGCATTTATTTTAGTCTCCATGTTCTCACCAGTTCTTGCGCCTTCTTGCTCAACGCTCGTAGACCACGTCCGAAAACACTCCCAACGAGAATAATTACAGGAACAACTGCAATGATTGTCTGAGTCATTTCCGGCGATATAAGGAGCAAGGAAACCACACATCCAAATGCTTGACTTAAACTCCTCAAGCCTTGTGAAATGACAGCTTTGAAGGAAGACTTGAATTCTTGGACATCAGATGTTAGCCTTCCAACCACTTGGCCAGTCATTTGCTTATCCCACCAAGCTATCGGTTGATGCAGTAGTGATGTAAACAACCTTCGCCGGAGTTCAGAGGCCACCCCTTCCCCAACGACACTCAAGGAATAGATGTAAGAAAATGTAAGTCCTGACTGAATGCAAAATTTTCAATTTGGTTATTTAGGCTACCTACTCATTTTTGCAATAAGCATACTGATTATTAATACCTGCAAAAGATACAAAGATAACAATTTCATTGCAGGTCCACGCACAAGAAATTCGAAAGTCTCTGATCGAGGATTGGCAGTTGACATAACAGCACTTGCTCCCGCACCACTACTGGTAATAATATCGGCACTACCATTTCCAGCACAATACAGCAACTTTGTCGTTACAACATCCACAATTTGGCCCAATACATGTGGAATTTCAATGTTGATAATCGCGACAGCTACGGCCGACTGCAATTGAAATTCACTTATTATTACACATTTGACTTGATTAAGCGGATAATTTGTATGACTTTAGGTATTCGTACCGCAACTGAAACACCTAAGTACGCCCAGTACGGACGTAATATTTCTCCAAACTGCTTCCAGTCGAATTCGACATCCTCATCGCCATCTTCATCAACAACATCCGACAGACCTTCACTTTCAGCAGCTGAATTCCTCCTCTTTCTCGTTTTTCCCCCAGAAGTACATTCAGCGACGAAAGGCGATGATGATTTCCAATTCTCCTCTTCCTCAGCGTTTTCATTCCTGTCCTCTGCCTGCACGACAAATACTGAAGACGAAGTCCAACGCTTCCACGCCAAAACGCAAACCGCAGATGCACCTGCTCCGCAAAGTAAAGCCGACGGCACTTTCCATTTTACTGGCAACTCTCTAGGAACTTGAGTTCTCGGGGGAAATAACTGTTTGCTCTTGTAAGCCAACCGATGTTTACTTTTAATAAATAATTTCGGAAATGAGCGAGACTGTAGAAGTTTCGACACGTGAAACAATGATAGAGACATTGAATGAAATACGCTTTCAACGTCAACAATTGGTTTATAAAAATTTTATGG
>JAQGAD010001570.1:0-18478 GCA_034696625.1 Isotomurus palustris | reverse complement strand
CCTCTTGATTATCACAACTTATCAGTACAAATGGATACTATTTTTGGCACAATTAAATGTGAATTAAGGATACCAAACAAGAAAACAAACGCTCATATCTTCTCTTCTCATATCATCGTTTCATCAAATACACACACACTGTTGCTTTCACCAACAGTCTCCTTGTTGTGCTGCTCAACTTGGGTTCTAATACCTACACCAGAAATGGCGACCCAGTGAAGCATTACAATCACAAAGTAGATATACTTTATGAATGAAACTGATTAAAACCAATATTAATTCTCTGTAAACCTGTTAGACACAGACATGACTTGGTTCCAGGTTCCTTTTTGTCCATGAGCTGAAACTGACGCAAACACAACACATGAAAACGAACCAACAAAGTTCTTTCCAAGATAAACACATGTGTCATTGAAAGATTCATAGGATATATATCATGATAGTAAATGAATATTTATTGAATAAGAATGATTTTGGTGATGTCGAAGGAGGAGTCAAGATCAAAATAAATATCAAATCAGCATAGTAAGTGAAGGCCTGAAAGAGAAAGCAGGTGTTGAATTATTTATGAATGGTTGGTGTGTGTGTGTGTGTTGTGTGTGTTTGGACTTCGCAGATGGGAATGTTGTAGTATCTCGAGGCCTTTTTATCTCTGGGCTATATTAACGGACGTACAATACGATAAACATGGTTTGATATGGAAAGCTTGGCTTTCTTCCTTCACCAGACATTGGACAATCGAAACATTCATCAATGATCATGAATCATAAGTTTTTATTTCCATTTACCCTTTGATATTGATTCTTCTTTTACTCAGGATAAGTTGTCAGTTACTACTACTACTACACCACTACTACTACCACTAGACCAGACATATTTAGCACGGAAATGTAAGCAGTAACGTATACATTTATTACTCTCTTGGTAGAAAGATTCGTTAGCAAATATTTGGCTTTGGTGTCTTAATAAACTTTTCTCGTGAATTTCACAATTAATGATATAGCTCACTTTGTTGTTTCATGAGTGAATGATTGTACCTCACAAACAATTCTGTCGGTAAACGAGAAACGCAGTTCTGTGAATTAAGATTTGCCCTGAAGTTGTGTGTTACTGGGTGTTGGCAAACTCCTCGCTGACATCCGTAAATTTTGTGCAGGAGAAAGAGATGAGCTTGTGAGAGAAAGGTTCTACGATTTCGCAATAGCAACTCATCCGAGTCGAGTAACAGAGACACAAACCTCGTAAAGGAAGGAAGTGAACTTGTCATAAATTTTTCTCTTAAAGACTCATGCAATGCCTTTTGGCAGTTGACTCCTTTCTAGTTACTTATTCAATATATTCTCACCACTTGAGACAGCTTTATTTCACAACCACAGTCGTCGTCATTGCTCCTCTTAATTATCGTAAACTTCACCAACTCCAAGCGACTCATAAAACAAGAGAGAAGCTTCGGTGTGTCTTACGCAATCGGAGATGATGGAGATTGCAAGTGGATCTCACTTTTCTTCGTATCCCATGCGTTCTTATCAGTTAACACTTTGTGTGACACATTCATCCACCACGTTAATTACCTAACAGAGTGACGCCTGCATGTGCGTCCAATCTTTGCTTTGAATTATTTGCAACGCATTGATAAGCACACAGGAAAAATGAACTTGAACGGTTCTCCTTGTTACACATGACATGGTTTGAATAATTATTCGTGTTCAATATCACCAGAGGTTTATTTATCAACCTGAGAGGCTTGGTGATAGGTGATGGCTTACTTGGTATCTGGAAATTGTTAGCTTAACAATCAGGGCAAACAAGAAGTGTGCAGATAAAACCCAAAACCCATTAAGCCCTGCCAATTCGATAGATCGTTTCAAGTTCCTGTGGTCAAACGATTCCTAGAAATATCCTTCTGATGTAGTTTGTAGGAAAGGAACTAGCTGAACCGGGCATCCCACAATTTACGGAATGGTCACGTTGTTTTATTATACTTGCGTGGTATAGTTGTTTGCATTTTAGTTTTGGGACTTTGAAATGATAACAAAAACAGTTGGTTATGAATAAATGCGAGGATTGAGGAATGTGAAGCACAGAATTGCCTCGTTAAATAAGTAGAGCACAGAAACCGTGAGCATCAATCAGCAAACGAAATGAATTCAGTCCACGGACGCGACTTAACTAACTTCAACAGTAGTCTTGTAAACTGAAAATGAAAGTGGAAAAGGGCAGGCATGTGGTTGGGAACACTTCTCTGATGTTTTCAAACTTTGCTGTGTGCTTCCACTATTTCCTCCCAACGTCCCGACATCAAAGTAAATGCTTTGAAGCAATTAAGAAATACGGACGAATTGTTCCAACAAACGCATCCACATTACCAAATGAGCTTTCTCCCTACGCCCTACATGGCGAGACACTCACATAAACATTTACAGCTCTCCTCCAGTTTGCTTTCACTACAAAAATTTAATTCTGTCGAGAAATTTACTCCCGCATGTGATGAATGAGACACGAGTAATCGCTATTCACGTCGTGATTTTTAACGAGTCTGGCTAAACCAAATATTTGTAGGAGCGCATTAGGACTGCTACAACGCTAGAAATGAGTGAATTTAGGAATACTGATAAACTCAACTCGGGTTGTAACCATTCTTCTTGTTTCAAGAAGATTTATTCCTACAACCATTTCGGTAGGATCAAGCTTTTAAAATTTTGCATCTCTTTTAAGAAATACTAAACACATATTTATATTATAGTATCCAAAGAATTAGAACACACACTTCTGCTCCGTATTGACAAATATGTTAATGAGTTTAACTCGTGGGCATTAAGTTACGTGTTGAAAGACCTTACACGTGTGTGTCTAAACTAGTAATGTTTAGTCATGTAATAGTAGTAGGTTTGTAGTAGTACAATAAGTATGGTTTAACCTTTACAGATGAACTCATTTTGTGTAGCTTACAAAACACGTAATTGAATCAGTCAGAGGATATTTCTCTCTCTCTCTTCAGAAGCATAAGTATGGACTTACGAACTTCGGAAATGTGTGAATAAGTACATTCAATACAATTATTGAACACAAGGAATGAAACTACAAAAACGGAAGCCATACACTACTGACTACGGACAGTGGCAATGGAAGGAAAAAGGCTCAGACAACCACAGGTAGAATAATATAATACACGTGCAGTGCCATAACATAATGATAAAACGATCAGTGCTGACTGGTGAATTAAAACTTTCGTTTGCATTGAAAGAAGCGAAGAGAATAATGCTTGTCATTAACATTATTCGCACTGAGCTATTCGTACTCACATTTGTGATATTTATTGTACGCGCATGTTGAGGGCTAGCCACATTTGCAAAGTTGAAAGCTATTATATTACTACAAATAGTACTATAATATATACCTCGACGTGGTATGCATGTATATATAAATATATGCAACCCTCAAAATATGTGAACATGCAAAGAGAAGGTATTGATCTTAAGTGCGCTAGTTTCATCAACACAAAGCGTAAAACATATCCTGTGTAATTGTGTACCGAACATCCTGGCATTCCTGGCAGCGACTCCGTTCCAAAATAGCTGATGAATGATGTTGTTGGCTGTGCGATTCATTGCACCGAACAATTCCCTTCGGCTATGAATTCTTTCGAACTCTAATGATGATAGTGATTCTCTCTGTAATGTGTGTATATGTGTGTACCTATTCGAAAAAGTAGGCTAACACAAACAGGAACTGTTTACTGAGGGAGTCAAAGACTGAATTTTTATGCACTTCCGACACAAGATAATTTCTTTCTGCCACTAGATATGTGTGCTACTAATAAGGTTCAAGAACCCTTTGTTGATCATTTTGTGGAATAGCCAGAAGCATTAGAATAAATTCCGGTAAAAATGTTAGGGATGAGTGATAATTACCGGTGATTCACATACATTTACAAGCAATCAGCTTGTTTTGATCCAGAAAAAGAGTTTCAAACTATTAGCACAGGCCACAGACCCGCTATTAGTCGAGTCCTCAGGTATGTTCGCATATATATTAAAGGTGTGGACAAAATTAAAGCGTAGGTAGGTTTCTCTTCCTGTTTACATATGTGTGAAATAATCAATAATCTCTTCTCTGAAATAAACAAACTGACAACATCTGCGGAAGCATTTTTTATTCGACACTTGCGGAAATAATGCATACACAATTACGAGAATCTGCCGTAGTTAACATTATCCACGTGTTAATCGTGTAACAGACCTATTAATATTTTGACTTAATTGAATTTTATTTTATTATGACAGTAAAGGAAAAGAGAAGGAATTTTATGTCATTATAGTAAGGTTGATAATAAATGATTAGGTACACGAGGTACATGAAAGTCTAAATAGGAGGGCTGATGAATAAAATAATAATGAAAAATTGGTCCAATATTGAGAGGAGTGTTGATACGCATAAGTCTCCTAGCTTTCAATAGCTGCACCCTGGCTGGCAGTCCATGGCCGAGGAAAAAGAGCTTTGTTGGTTTGGTAGGAATATATGAGAGTTGTAATTTTGAAGACAGACGGTCAGCCTCTGGTGAGTGAGTTGAATGAGCGTAATAAAGTTGGATGAATTAAATCTGCAGACCTTGCTGCCACTGCTAACGAAGTGTCCTTTTCCATTGTCATCGTGTTTGGACTGAAGTTCTGCCCTCAAATGGACAGCTTCACAAATTCACAAGGGCTGAGAGAGGAAATAGTAAATAGTTGAGCACGAATGAATAGACCACTACTGACGCTCAGAGTGATTGTGAGAGATGGAATTATGGAATAGTGCTGGGACAATAACCCTTTGATTTGATTAAGCGATGTTGTACACGAATGGTGATAAATTGCTCTCTTGGCCTTATATTTATGCGCTTTTGACTTTATTTGTCCATTTCTTCCTTCAACACATCCCCTATATGCATGCTACGAATGCTACCCTAAAGACGAATACTCTTTTACGAAATACCAACAACAGCATTCCATTAGATCATTAAGTGAGTCAATTTAGTGCTGGTGTGTCGCAAGAAAGGCTTCATTTTTATGTACGTGTTCTACCATTCTGCATTCTTTTAATTGACGCGTGTGAAACAGGGACAAATAATCGATGAATCATTGTATGATTATGATTGTATACCTGGATGGAAGTCGCACGAGAAAGACAAACATAATCCAAATTGTTTGATGAAAATTCTAGGAAAAACATTTGAATTATTAGTCATCTGTGACTATTTGTTGTTGCAATTTATGAACTTGACGTAAATTGCTACACGCATGTGGTCCAATAACGGTTCGGCTACATATTTTCTGTCCTCGTATTGTCTGTGGTTTGGGATAGACACAAAGGGTTTTACGGCTTACTAGATTATTTGACTGATGCTTGCAAAATCTCAATTAACAGAAATGCATTGCTAGTTTATCTTTGAAAGTGTCAGAATACAGAAATAACTGGGCCAAAGTTATTACAGTATACTTAACAGGGGCTGAATCATTTTAATTTTGAATAACCGTTAAATCATTAAATGAGACCGTAATATGCGGTTGAGATGCCATTAACAATGCGTTTTAATGTGGTTTATTATTATGATAGCATATCATCGGATGAAGCATATTGGGCTTCTGTGTGGTAAGATAATATAGAAGAACTGGAGTAAACGATTGGAACGGTGCAATGAAATGAGAGTTCCTCAAGGTGTCGGCAGGCCTGATATGAAAACATTCCCAGCGTTGAAACACAGTTAAGATAACATGAGGAGATACAAATAAATATTAGGCTGAAATAACCAGCGAGGCCAGATCGAGGATAGTTGTGACAGCAGCAACCTTTCTGGTGCAGTGCAGGAGACCTTATATTAAGGAACATGCCATAATTAAAAAATTCAGTACAGCTTTAACCTCGCCAGAGTCATTTTATTCCGTGGAGAGCATCGTGTAAAGCAGTGATCAAGCATATTATTACGTCTGTGAATTATACATTTAATATTTTTAAACTGTGTGAGCAGTTCTGTGTCTACACTGAATAAGGTATGGTTGCATCTGGCTTATTTCTTCTTTGTGATTCTTTTACCTCATGTGTGCATTGGAACTAGTTAAGTTTTTACAACCACACAACCACTCCATTTCTTTTACAACATCCTACTACTGAAGATTGTGATTGCAAACAAGTATCCCAGGCAGAGAGATCCGAGTGGTGTGTTGGTATATGGACATGAATAAGACGAATAGAGAACTCGGATGGTTCAATATAAATTTGGAAGGACGAATGAGATGTAAACTTACTGTAAGTCAACTCCTCTGCTGTATAGCCTACACACATAAGAATAATAAATGCAATGCAAGCCCCAAAGTGATGTGATAATAGTAGTTAACCGTCGTGAACAAGATAAAGTTGTAAGTTGGCCTGAAGCTTCTAACATTCTGCATTAGACATTAGCTTAACTCGTTACAAGGTTGCTCTCACTTTCATGATTTTTCGTATTTCCTTGAATTGTTATTTTACCCTCTTGATCTCACGTAGCGTTTTAAGTTAAACCACCGGATTCTGTGAGACAGTCATCTCCCAGTTTACACGTTACTGGGTTTCAAGGAATGGAGAACTTTCAAACACCATTCAATACGACAAGGTCTCTCCTGGATATTCAGTGCAAACTATTTGGATACAAAAGTTCCTTCAGAATTAACTTTCATCCTGACTGAAGAATCTTACGAACAATTTCATAACATTAAATTGCAGATATCAGCTTTAGTGCAGACAGCAGACATATAGAATTATTTTGATAATAATATTCTAGTGAATTTCGTTAGTTTTCAAGAGATCAGTTTCGTGCAACCAACAGAAAAGGCCTGTTCTATTTTTGAGTAAACTATCAAGATCACCAGGTCTGATTTCATTGAATTCAGTGTACACACCCACTCGTTGAATCTGATATATTAGTGTGTCTGGTGCATACAGAATGTGGAACCCACATATTTTATTATTTGTAAACAATTTATGCGTGAGCAAATGCATGTGCTACAAGGTGTTGTAATGCTATCTCCTTTAGTCAATGTTCTCCTCGATACAATTTGTGAAATACTAGCCTGAATAGTATTATGTGTACTGCGTCAAAAGGTTTGAAAATGGAATCTTTAAAGTTGTTGAAACTCAGATGTAAGGTGAGCAGTATGATTTTATAATTACAGTGATACAGATTGTGTATTGTGCACCGTATTCACTTTCTGATATAACATGGTTAAATGAAGCGTGTTTAATTTTTGTCGCGATGAATATGCTGGCGCATGTTTTATCCCTACATCGTAATTCCATAAATATAATTACATTATCCGCTTGTCATCATTATGGTCATGACTGGTGGACTTGGATGAACACAAATAACGAGATGAGATTAAAGTAGGTATTGCATTCAGCATTGCAGTGGCGCATCACCAACATCCAACTGTATTTGTTTTCATATGATTCATACGCAAAACTACCGTAACCTCTCATTTGACCGTTCACTCGAGTGTACACATTGCTCTTCTTGCTTTGCTTTGTTACCTAAACTTGGACAAATATCACGAAATCGAAATTATAGTTCGCACACGAACGAACGTTCAAAATGTGCTTGTGTAAGTAGCTAAGCTAGTTATACGTACACACGAAAAACTTTTGCAAAAATATTATTCTCTAATTTTTGCACGCAGAACAAAAGACAAGGATTCATGCATTGTAACATTTGAAAGGTTATATAACAAATATAGTAACAAAATCACGAAGAAGGGAAGAAGCAATGAAAGGTTTAGACAAATACAAAAGTGTATCATTCGTGACCTGCAAAGACTCCACGAGACATTTTGACTGGTGTAATGGATAGGGACAGATGAGTTGGAGTTTGATGCTTAGGAATGTGGATCACAAAAGCATCTCTCATTCGCGAACAAAGTTTAAAAATACTTTCGTGTCGTGTGTCATGCACTTTTGCTCTTTTCAAGTACTTCGAGTATCAAGAATTGGCAAATTGGATGTGATGCACACACACATGCATGTTAATAGATGAATCATAAAATAGCACAGTGCAACATGAGCAGTGAATCAGGGAACACGGTTTAGCCGTTATCTTGCCGAATCTCTTCTTCTGCATTGTGTGTAAGGATGGATCATATTCCAAGTTCCAAGAAGTCAAAGCGAGAAAATAAGCCATTGCACACAAAGTTGGAAAGTGGAACATGCAAATGCAAATCGAAAGGTTGAAGAAGAATGCTGTCACAAAATATTGAAAAGTCACATTCCAATTTGTCATTAGAACTTTTCATTTTGAAGTTTTTCGTTTAGATTAATAAAGTATGTCATGGGAAGATTCATCGTTATGTACCACCGCGCATCTAATTTTCAAGAAGCCCTAACAATTCGAAAGTAAACGAGAGCGACAATTGTGCTGAAGTTGTTGCTCAGTTTTGTCATGCCTGCCTTGAGTTGCTTTCCCAAGAGAGATGAGAGCCTATTCCATTCTAACCATGTCGTACTGTCTCCTCCGTCGTCCTTTATTATTACGAAGACTCCTTACTACGGTCGCACACGTCTGCAACTTCTCGTAGGACATATGCAGTTCCCTCAGAGCATTAGATTGCTGGATATGACTGTAAACACACGGAAAAAGTACTTAAGTGACATATCAGCTATATGCATGCGAATCTGTTCATGTGGAGAATTAAAATAAGGTAAGGGTGGGGAGGAAATGGATTTTGAGTGATGCGAACAGACTTCCGAAAAGTCCGCTGTAGAAAGACCTCCGCCTTTCCCGTAGATTTATTGGTTTGGGTGCGCCGTACAATGAGACCGGAGACTGACAAATAACCACTGGGTACATTACTTGTTGATTGAATTGAAGAATAAAAGAATGCTACATGTATAGGCACTCTTATAAATTCACCACACAGTTTGCTGATCTGGAACCACGTCTCCACTTTCCACTCTCATTCATCTTGCTTTTTATTCCGAAATTTCAATGCATATAAATGGGAATGTGATAACATTATTTCGAATAGCAGATGAGAAAAAATCTGTGCACACATTTGACAGTAATTGTCAATCCCTGCGTGTAACTTTAATTTATTTACAGAGCCTGAATCGCAGTAATGTTGGGCTATATTTAGAGATTAAATTTGGTTTTTGTGGTTCTATTTGCTGTCCTGGACATGAGCGATAAAATAATTGACATTCAACTGCTCATATTTTAGTCTCCAACAATGGAATCCCAGAGGTCAGACCCAGACTTGTCAGACCGTTTGAAACCTAGAAACTTAAGTCCTTAAAGTTTGTGTCATTTAAAAATATTTTTACTATTGCTTTGACTTTAAAACTTAGGACCCAGCAGAGTTTTTAAATTCAGTAATAACTACACTGCCTCTTCAGGAGTCAGTTTTACTGCATATGAAACTTTCCTCCAGGCTCCCAGGGTAGTAAACTTTGAAAACACTTGAGCTTTCATGGTGCTGGGCCAAACAGTGGCTAAAAATAGAAGATTTAACTATTAAAACATCACAGTGTTAGAATAACATGATACATTTACTACGCTAAAAGTCTGCAAGTCGAAGCAGAAATACTGCAGCATGAGTGTGCATATTGAATTTGATAAAGGTGGTGTACAATTTACAATGAATCCACAAACTTTACTATTATACTACTGCTAGACAGCACTTATGATTGCTGTATGAAATACTTGGTATACTCATTGATAACCGGATGTGCGTACGAAATACGGAGCAATAAATGAGTGCATAATTTAAGCAACCTAATATTCAAGTAGTACACTACCCCGCATCTCAATTACAACAGCCAATAATAATTAATTACATTTGTTTACAGGGTTTGACGTTCAAGCATAAGGAGAATTCAACCGATGGTATCAATATCAGCATACCGGGTATGTATTTTTTATCTTTATTCAAAAGCATGCCTTCCTCACGAATTTGAAGTTGATAAGAGCCCATTAAAAGGTTGACAGATGACAGTTCAGTGTATCATGAATTTTAAAATAAGCTAAATAAGCTTGTTCGAGAGTGAACGTGCAGAATTTAGAACTTCAATTATCGAACCCTAGCTAATTGAAGGGCCTAACGAGTTGAAACCAATAGATTTAGGTTCAGAACTCTTTAACCTTAAACTACCGATGTTCAAATGCTCCGTTCATGTGCAAGAAAGTAGATTCCAGAAAAGTAAGCCGCAAAAACGGAGTTTTAAGTTTGAGTAGCCGAAGACATAGTCTAATTTATTTCCCTTACATAATATCGTGCCTTCATAATCATAACAAATACTTATGGGATCGTAAACAATTTAAGACTTTAAAACCTTATTTCCCAGCGTAATTTATATCAATCTAGTCCTCCAGTTCCGCCACAAGGTCAAGCACAGCTTCTGCATGTTCTGTAGAACGCAGAAAAGACTTCTTTGTTGCTGTCACTCTGGCTCCTCTGACTATTCCCCGTGTTATTGTGTTTTTGGAGAACCTGAATCGAGACAGGGAGATCTTTGTTGATTAAATAGTTCGTCTTGCCCCCAACTACGTGGTGTGGTATGCAAACTGCAATATTACTATTTTACACGCTATGCTAATAAGCAGACTCTCATTAATGATCAGTATAAAATGCTAGAGAAAGAGCTAGAAGGTATCTATCATAGTGAGAACTGGTAACTTGGTTCAATACTATTCTACGGAATAAGTCGAGTTCAAGGAGAACCTCTGGAGATATGATACTTCTGATTCTCATCTCTCTTATTATGCAATGTTCCTTTCGATTCTCACTTACGATGAATACGAATCGGCATCTTTTATATAATATAATTTAGTTGTTGTCAGTTTAGCCGATATGCTATGCAGTGGCGAATCATTGCAGCTCTTGACCTTCAGATTACTGTCGGTTCAGGTTCGAGTTTGACTTTCTTGTCTTGTCTACAAAGATCTTAGATAACAGACAACAGATGAGCTTTGAAAATTATGTAGTCTAGCAGCAAAGGTTTCTGTAAAATGTTATTTTAGACCACTGCTTGTTTTTGAATGCTGAAGACTATAATTAGATCATAGACAATGTTTGAGGTGTAAAGTGCAAAGAGCGAGAGGTGAGGTATTAAATATCGCTATTACAATACCAAAGTTAGCGAGGTAAGAACCTGCGACCAATATTTATGAACGTCGTCTTGAATTGTTAAATGCAATCGCAGAAGATGCAGTAAACAACTAACAGCTATCAATACACCATATATAAAACACTTTCATAATTTGCAATCGTACAGAATATAAAAAGAATGTAATCTCATTAGCTCTCAAGTTTTATTACAGAGTTTATAGTTATCGAACTATCATCGCAAGTGGAGATGGTGTTTAAATGTTTTTGTAAGAAAGATAAAACTTACAGCAGCGCATATTCTATTCCAGATTTAACAGATGATAATATTGGTTGTGCCTCTATGCAATGAAACTACTAGTGAAAGCACAGAAAGCAGTATTCTCGGTAAAACTTAAAATTCAAGGTAGCCATGCAGGATTTCAATTACATTATAGAGGGTAACTAGTTCAACTGGTTCAACAAGTAAGCAAGTAAACTAAAACTGAAGTGGGGAATGAGAGATAAACCAGTGCGGAATATTTCTACATGAAGAGATGAAGACTGAAAACCTTAAAGCTAAAGCTGCACACTCGACTTAACTTTCAAAAGTGGTACACACACAACACACGTTTGTCTTGTCTTACTAAGAGATAGTCACACAAAATAGGTTACCCCACCCTTGGGGCTTCCAGTCACAATTCTACTTTCTATTTGTCAATTTAACTTTATCATCAAGGAGATATTTCACTTGACATTAGTCAGTTGTATGTTTTCAGAGCAAACGCGTTCTCTTTCCATTTAGAAAATGTCCTTGTTCTTTTTGAAATGTCACAAAAAGAAACTAGACAAAAGTGAAGAGTAAGGTACACATGAATATTTCTTGAAGTATTATTTTATTCTGTGCCTTGTAGATTTCATGAGAACATACTTCAAAAGGGCTAAACCACTGAGTTGCAAAATTCTTTGTAAAATGATAGAGGAAGAGGGTTGATTACTCAAGACGTCATGTCTAGTTCCTTTCTTTAATGTTCTCCGTGCATAAACTATTCAATGTACAAGTTTGAAAAATTGCCGAAACTTTAGATGCGGAATTCTCAAACGAAAACGAATGCCTAATAAATGTCCATACCTAAATTTTATTTCCGTAAACCAGACTTCGGGTTTCAGGTACTTTTATTTATACTTTATAGTTTCAATAAACTCAGCCTCTTTCAAGCATTCTCAGCAATTAAGTTGATGTTTGTTTTGCATGGATAAAAAGGCAGGTCACTTATCGGCGCGTACCTACCTAAACTTACTAAACATCTTACCTAATAACGAACACACATGTGTCTGGTTTAGCCTGATTATACGTTAAGATTGAAACATATGGAAAATTTTGTAAGAAGAGTGGCTTCCCCTGAGTTTTACGAACCATAAACAACACACCGTGTGGGAGAGTCAGACGACGAGTTAGAGAGAGAGAGAGAGAGAGAGAGAGATCTCATCCTAGAAGTACCTAAAGGCAGCAATGAGTTTGTAAACATTTGATACTGGAGAGCTTTTCAGTGAAAGTTTTAGAGTAGATATTCTGAGTGGAATGTACACATACACAGTGTGTGTGTGTCTGTATATATGTACATGTGTAATATATATAAATGTGTAATATATATTATTGAAGGATAAAATCGCAGTAAGCTACTCAAAAGTAATCAGAGAAGTACGTTTAGTTGATATACTCATCCTCTTCACTTACTTTCACCGTGAAAGCAGCTTCATGTATCGTCGCACCAACAACTCTCTCGTCAACCTTGTGGCAGTAGAATTACTGATTTATGTATACTTTACTTTCTTCTGGTTGTTGCTTCTGTTCTCTCACCATGATGAGGTGATATTAGTCAACGAATGTGGGTGTGTGTTTGAGAATATTTCTGTGTCGAATCCTCATTAATACTGCCAGTGATGCTGCTGGACGACACTTGGGGGAAAGCAGGATTCATGCTTGAATTTAGAAATAACTGAATTTTATTCTACGCTGAAGCTGAATCAAGGCTGATGGCATTTAATCTGAAAATCCCAGTGTAGGGAATCTTCAATTTATTCCAAATATTGGAGAAGCTGAGTTGGGAAGGATGGCCGAATGGACGATTGGGTTATTAGGGATGGCAGACGAGGCAAGGGAGATGCCTAAAAGTCAATTTTATTGCAGTTTTGACTTGCAAATGTCTGTGAGGATCATGCAGGGAAATGATTCATCTACGTTGCAGAATAAGCTTGCGGTACTTAAGTTCTATGTCACCGCCACCAATGCCTGTTGTGAGTGTAAATAGATTAACATACTATTAAAATTTTCCCATTAATTCTTGCATACGAAAGTATATTTGCAGTGAATTTTAAGCATTGTCATTCTCCCATGCTGCAATTTCATTGAAGCTAAAAATTGGCCAGGCTGAATAGTACTTCTGCAGTAAACCATTATTATTACAGTAGTATTGTGATTACGATATTTGATATAATAAGAAGAGGTATTATAATAACTCTGAGTGGAACATTGATGATTGTTAAGAGTGCCAAAATGATTTCTCGTGGTCTCAGAATTCCACTTGATAAATCTAGGAAAACGAATGTAAAGAATCCGTTTCACTGTGCATGGTAAGGATAAGGAGATCATCGTCGTCTCATGTTGGTGGTTCCACTTGGCAAAATACAAAATCAGTTGACTTGAGCACTTGAAAAGAAGTCCTTTCTATTGAGTAATCACCTTTTTTACTTTCGAATACTTTCGAATAGTAAATCTCATCATTGTTCGCTACACTTCCTGACTTAACGAGGACGGAAAAGAAGAGAGCAAGGATAATTTCGAGTCCTCATTAATTTTGATAAGTGTGCACCTACCTTCACTCATCCCATCGTATCTCTAGCTTTTTCATGCGAAGTACTTAAAGATACTCGTTTTCAAAACTATCCTGAGCGACTAATGACATGTTATTTACCTTCTGTTGATTCCTTTCTTGTTCTCTTTCCAATAAAACGTGGGAGTTTATGGAATAGCAAGACTTTCTCTCGTTTGGAGCTAAAAAGTTGCCTCCGCATGAGCAAGTAATATAACTTTGTTCCTGAGGATTTCCTTATTTGCGAGTAATGTCAGCCTAACTGAACACGATCTGTGAATCTTTCTATGGAATCACTTGATCAGTAGTGCTTGAATTTGAATAAAGTATTCAATGAAATATGAACTGTATACAGGAGAAAGTAACTTTATATCGTTTAATGATGTTAAAAGTTCGGAAATAGATTTATTATAAGCTTAACTTTCCCTCTAAGTAGTCAACTTCATATTTCATGCTCGGTTATTCGGCAGGTAGTTAGGAGGTTTTAAAGGGCATATAAATTCATTCTCCATAATACAGGAAGACTGCGTGGAGACTGAATATGAAATAGACTGTGTCTTATTATCGTCCGCTATTTTTATAACATTATTGAATAAATTTATTTGAATTTTCGTATCTTTACCTTCCTATCCTTATCTAATCTACTACATAAAAGATCGTTACTTTTTGGGGTTTACAATTCAAAAGAATATTTAACCCTCTCAGCCTCGAGACTGAATCAACTGCGTGAACTGAAACTGATTATAAGAAGTAAGTCACCTGTGACTTGTGACATGAGTATATTGATGTATCTCTACCCTTATGATGTGTAGCTTTAAATCTGTGAATGCATTGAAGAGATACAAATTTGAAATACGACGAGCGGATTGGACTAGGTTGGACTAAATTGTTGTGGTTCATTCCAGTAGTGTCATTTTTATTGTGACAATATATGCTTACATTTGTACAGGTTACCAGTTACCATTTCCTTTCATGTGAACAGTTTACGGTTCCCAGGTACCAGTTCCGCAGCTGATGTTAGTACAGTCATACAGATAGTTTTTTGACAGCCTACGTGAAAACTAAAGAAGTTTTTACCTTTTTCATAGTTTATTGCCATTTACTACAGTAATATTCTGCGTCACTGATCAGGTAGATAATGTACAGTTATACTTTAAGTTCCTGATGAGTCACATTTCAAATAATAAGCCATAATCAAGTTAAAGAAAGTAGATTACTTTAATTCATTCAACTCGATCCAAAATAGCACGTTCAACGTTAGAGGGGATTGTGTAGTATAGTAAGTCAAGCATTGAATGTAGGATATTATAACTCATTGAAGAGCATAATTGTTTTTCACGTGCTCAAAATAGAATGGAGGTTTCTAATTGGACTGCATTATGGACTAGCACATCGTACACAAGTGTGAAATGGGTTGAGAAATGTGTGAATCAACATAACCTTTGCATTCTTATCCCTATTACTTCCTAAATTCTCAATTCTTCAATTCTTCGTACTATATACTATTAAACTATTAATATTAACGATCCATACATTTAAGCTGGATGAGTTTACTAGCTCACAAAACGAAGTCATCTCATTTCTGACCTAAACCAGGTGAATCACTCCCTTCTTGTGAATTGGTGTGATTGATCCGTGAGTGTTGAGTCGGTGTTGAAGAATCACTTCGCTGCTCACTCCTCATTATCATTGCGGAAGTCACAAAGGAAAGATAGTTTGATTTTGTAGTGTAAAGAAAAGGAACACAATCTAACTGTCGTTTAAGGTGTTTAGTTTTAAGATTTAATCTGATTGGAGCTTAATATTTAAGCTATAAGTGTCTTTATCTTTAAATCTTAATAATAATTAATTTGAATTTGTATTAATTAGGAACTACGATGGGACCGGAAGAGGATCATGGTACAAAAGACATATCAGACGCGGAGTGGATTCTGCTAGAGACCATCGACTGTCGTTCAAATCGTCCTTTACACACCGGACCCTTCCTGACCGTTCAGCGACGTCGTCGCAGAAGGAAATATGTTCGAACTTATCTCTTCAAAGACCCGACGTTGATAGACGACCTTTCCGCCTATCAAACAAACTTCGTTCTCGACAGGATAAGTAATTGGGAATTCAACGCTTTCATTCTGGACAATGTGACGGGAGGTTTGTGAGCACAACACTACAGCTATTTAAACATCAACTCTATTCGTCCTAATCAAATATACTACTTTACACTCATGTTACAGGCCGTCCCCTTCCTAATTTATGTGTTCATCTGTTCAAAATGTATGGACTCCTCGAGCACTTCAATCTGGACCCAGTGACTGTATGGAAAGTCTTCTGTAAGTGAAATGAAATCTTTATCTTTCTTGGCTCACGGCACACTTCATTTGTCATCTCAAGGAAACTCATGTGTGCATGACTTGAAATTCTTCTTCACATTCCATCACAGTTCATTTTCATACTATTAAACATTATCATACACAGATAATCTGATACTATATAGCATGTCTGACAATATGCATCGCACAAGAAAAGAAAGTATCATTACTTTTCCCATTTCCATCCTTAAGTCCTTAAGCCTCTATCCACAGGAGTACTTCACCTCCGTTCACAACTTTCACAACTTTCACTTTGTGCTCTCAGACTTACGATTTCCCATCTTTTCCGTCCTTCTGAACGAAGTCCTACGCAGCACCAGGGAAAATGTTATGAAATGCCCATATATCCACTCTCAGTTTTTGACATGTCTAAGTAGGTTGGCCTATAATTGTGTTCCTGCAATTATGATAATGTTGTTCTGCTTAATGGATTTTGTGGCAGGAGGTAGAGCGAAAGTCGAACGCAAATAGAGTTGACAAATTATCGGATTTACTCTCCACGGTGTACTTCGAACATCTCGACTTTCCCTTTCCACTGATGAGCTATTACCTGCGTTAATGTAACGAAGTTTTTCCATTTATCTTCGGTTCGTAGGGGTTTACATCTTCACACTAAAGTTTCACCCTTGAACTTTGCTACTTCCTATGATAAAGTGTCTCGCCTGTTCATCCTATGTTCACTTTTATTACAGTAAAACCAACACTGTTTTCGTGCAGATTTGAAGATGAATTTTAAATATGTTACAGCAATAATCGAGGACGGCTACCACTGGAGAAATCCTTACCACAATGCTGTGCACGCAGCAGACGTCACCCAAGCGATGCATTGCTTCCTACAAGAAAAGATGATTTTAGAAAAGCTGACAAAAGTTGAGATTTTGTCTGCATTGCTAGCAGCTGTCACCCATGACCTCGATCATCCTGGCGTGAATCAACCTTTCCTTGTCGCCACTTCTAATCATTTAGCAGCCTTGTACAAGGTAAGTTCGCTGCTACTCACCATAAACCAAATCATTCTTATATCTTTTACGACCAATTCTTCCCGGCAGTATGGATAAGTACATTGCATAGCACATTACACACACACTCATGAATAACGCTCAGACTCGAATCATCCGGAGTGTAATCAGCAGTATCAAGCTGTGCTAATATCCGAAAGGTATTTATTGATTCGCAAAACATATGAGCCATAAACCAGCCTGGAAAGTTACATAAGTAAATGCGTAAATAAGACTTGTGGTTCCTAAATAACTTTTCACTCTAGAAAAACAGGAAGTGCTTTAGTTTCATAGCTCTGCAGCTCAGGCAGACATTATTATATGGCGAAGAGCTCGTTCGTGTGTTCATCTTGACACAGACAGACATAAATACGGCCATACGGCGGAGTCCTGTAGTAGGCGACTACCTGGGTAGTTGAGGTAAATCTGTGGTGTCATTTTCAAAGCAACTCTCTCTCTACTCTCTAATATCTAGCGAGCCAGCAGCTTATAGCTCATCCCATTCCGTTGTAGTTGTATGGTTTGAGTAGGGAAAGGAGAGTGTGGATTTTGGAGGATCGTGTTGGTCGTACGTTGTACATATCACGACTACAATCTGACCTAAATTTTATACTTTCCAATTAACTCACCTCTCTGAGGGGAAATCGGTAGGAAATTTCATTTGCCATCAAAGCTCAGCGTTTGACAACTGATTGTAATGGGTAAATAAAAGAAAGAATGAAACGGGAAATCGATCGTTGGTATTGTAAAGAGAGATTTTTGGTTTGGAAGGAGAGAGAGAGAGAGAGAGTGAGAATATATCAATATTTTGCTTGTTCATAAAAAATTCACTCCAATTTTTTACGGCTTAGTTAGAGGAGAGTTTACTAGAATCTTATTTGAAAGTGATGTTGGAGGAGGATGGAAGGAAGCAGAAGAGCTGGTGATGCTGTACATCTTTTTTTGTGTGAAGATAGTAAAAGGATGGGTGTTTCGGCATGTACTTCTACTTGTGTGGTAAGGAATAAGGAGAGCACCCAACAGACTCCCGGTGGAAGGGAGAAAGTGAAAAGGTAGCATGGATGGGTGCACTTTGGCATGAGTATTGTCCTGGACTTCTTGCGAGACGAATTTTTGCGTATCGCAGCGGGTAGCAACGGAGCTTATCTGGAGTTCCA
>JAQGAD010001569.1:0-18487 GCA_034696625.1 Isotomurus palustris | reverse complement strand
TGTACCAGTACGTACAGTGACTGGAACCTGGAAAGTCGCCAATTGGGATCCTTTTAAAAACTGGAAGCTCAAAAAAAACTATGGCTCAAAACAAAACTAGCAAACTTATCTACACCAAGAAGCATCGACAAGTAATATAATTTCAGTGACAAGCTTCACCGAGATTAACGCTGACCGAACCTTTTTTAGTATTTTATAACCCAAACAATTCGCCGAAGGCCGTGTGTGCAAAATAGAGGAGGGACAATATGTAAAAAACCTAAACAGATAACCCACTATGACCCACTCCCCACCTGATAATCACACAGCTTTCGTGTGAAGAAGCTCGAGAGAGGGGGTGAGAACGTTAGGGGGTGTGGTTGGTCGAAAAACTCACCTTGTCGACGGAGAACGAGAAGAGTGAGGAGCGTTCGCTGAGAGAATGGCGACTGGGCGATGGATTTTGAACTGCCGAGCTGCTCGTCTCCAACTGCTGGCCACTTGACTTCGCTCATTCGCCCCGCACGCCATCTCACGCACACCGGCCGGCCCAACACTCACAAGCTTCAGAAATCTATTCACTTTTTCATAAATAATTCATTTTTCATTTTTCATTTTTATGCTTTCAAATACTTTTTATTTTTTATCAAAAATGTACATCATACAAATAAACATGAAAGAAGAGAGGACACTGGGACTCACGAATTCTACTGTGTTAGATTAAGATATAAACCTGCTAGTGTACTATACAATCTGATGCCTTTGTGAGAATGTGTATGATTATTTTTAATTCAACACTATATAATTAATAGTTTTATAATCAATTAACTGAGTGCTGGACTTGGCCAAAACTAATATTGGTTAGTAAGTCATACGACGTAAGATCTTGCGTTCTACTACAGCGATGTCTGCTGGAGCTTATTAGATTAATATATGGAAGTATAAAACAATTGTCCTACTATTTGTCAGATTTAATTACTTACAACTTATTTACTAAAACTATGTGCTTGAAGATGTAAGAGGCAGATCAATATTAAGATTAAGAGGTGTACATTTCAAATAATGAAATTATTCACGTAACGATGTAGCAAGTATAATGCTCACTGTTACAAATAACTGCTTAATTGCAAGTCAAGATAATAATAATTAATATAAACATTCATCATTAACTTCGTAGAAGGAACAAATAACAAATTCTTGACGAAACGATCCGTTGACTGGTTAACATAAAGTTCACTCGATTGCACAACTCAAACAAATCTCGGGTTCTTTTCTATTGTCACATCACATACTAAAATTAAGAGTATAAATCAACTGCCTTTCAAAGTGTTAAAGTCACAATAATACTCATACATGCTCACTACACTTGTTTTTCTGATCTGTATTGGAGATGAGAATTGTTATCAGTAGTCTTTAAGGAAAACGCATAATCAGTTTCTTAATGAGGTCAAACTAGCTCGTCATAGTTAAATATAGAACACGATAACTGAATAATCGCTGTAGGTTGCCGCTTACGATCAGTTCCATGAGTTTCAAATAGCAGTCAGCGAAAACACCGGCCTGTCAAAAATGTATGATGGACTTTAACCACCGTAGAAGTCTTACGAAGCCTATTTTCGCGTCAGTCGCATCATCATTTAACTCCTATGATATCTTAAAGACTTTGCTGATACAAATCCCTGGTTTGAATTCACGAGAGTCGATCACAACGCGAACTGTAAGTTCAAACTTTCACCGTGCTTTACATCTCTCTAACAAAATTCTAATATTCACAATTTACAACAGTACTCTAGTACTCAGCAAATTAATTGCAGATTTAAAAGTGTAAAACAATGCGGAAGGCTCGAGTAAAGCCATTTTTTAACTACGAACAAATTACTAGATTTTCGTGATTGCCAACAGCAATCTAGTTATGATCACCGGCTTATGACGATCATCTTGGGGTATTTTAATTTTGAGTGTCTTAATTTCTTTACGTTGCGTAACGCTTCGTCCATAGTCTTGCAACGCGGTCGTGTTCTTCACGGTTCTGCAAGTATTGGGTGGCGATGGACCCAACCAAGGGATCAGCTGCATATTCAAAAGTTAATGTTAAAGGATACAAACAGGTGAACACTTAATCAGGACAATTGTAATTCAATGTAATTCACTCACCTGGATTACAGTCAGTAAGTAATGAGCATATAGACAGCAAAACTTTTGAGATAGTGAGGGCAGGGCTCCAGTTGTCCTTCAGAATATCTAAGCAAATGACTCCCTGGCTGTTGATATTGCAGTGGTAAATGCGCGTCCGGAAAGTCACCTGTTATGCAACCACGTTAATTAATTAATTATTCAACTTTCCTTTTCTAGTACATTTACATTCCTAGTGAGACGTACCTTGGGAGGCTTGAAGGGATACTCAGGTGAGAAGTGAATATCCAAGAAGAAGACTCCACCTTCGTAAACAGATCCTGGAGGGCCGAGAATCGTTGAGACCCATTCGTACAAATTGTCACCTTTCGGCCCAGCGCTGCAGTTTGGTGGAGGGTCCAGCGTTATTTCTGCCAACTCTTTTTGAATTCTGTATGATGAAATACAAAATCAGTAACTTCTAGTTCATTCCTCAAGAACAACTTGTGTTTAGTATTTAATTTAAATACCGTTTCGCAGACGTTGAGAGTGCCTTGGACATCTTCGGATTAGGTTTGGACTCACGAGGAGAGTCAGTCCTGGAAGAGGTCGACTGTCGACCTCCAGATGATCCTGAGGTTGCACCACCACTACTGCTTGCAGAGGTCGCACCGTTAGTTGAGCCCCCAGAAGTACTCGCCCCTGCGGCAGAACTTGACATAACGTGACCTCCTACTGACCTCTTCGTTTCCTTCTCTTATCCTCCAGTTATTCCAACCCAACTACCCAACGTCAGTTTTGCTTCTCGTTTTTCGTCTACCAAAACAATATCAAACCTTATAATGCAATTTTATTACAACTACAACCGCAATCTGCACAACAGCACTCTCAAGTAAATACTGTAGAAAAAATAATTCAATAAAAAAAATATGTAATCGCGCAGCAAAGGAAGAATACACAGAATATCACCGAATACTCTATATAGTTTCGGATCATATTTCAACTTTGGAATACAACATATCTTCGATCAATTGGCAATAAAGATTAGTCACAAAAATACTTCGTAGCGTCTTTCTTAAGAGGAAGAAGGGCTGGGCTGTTATTGTCCCTACGTGAAACAAATAAAGGAACTGCTTTTGTTCGGAGATACTAGAGTGAGGGATTCCCTTAGGGCCACTTATGTAAATATTAATGAGTGATTAAGTCTCACGTGGTTGGTGGTTTACCTGGAGTAATGACAACAATTATGGAATTAAGTGTGAAGCAAGAAGCAGGAGAGATGAGAGATGGAGGAAGGTGGTTTGGTGTTGTTGGTGGTGGTGGTGGTGGTGGTGGTGGTGGTGGTGGTGGTGGTGGTGGTGGTGGTGGTTGCCGACTGCGTTGCTCCATCGAAGAACTCATCTCCCCTCCGGACATCTCGTCCATCTCTCTGGAATTTCACCTTCTTCTGCTGAACCACCACCACCAAACGAAGCTTTGTTCCCACAGATCACTTCCACCATTTCATGACTCAGATTTCATGGTAAGAAAGGCTGTGGGCTTATGGAATAGCTTTATTGGAAGTCAGAACGGAGTGGTTAAAAGTGAAGGTCTTTGGGGGAAGGAATGGTGGAAGGTCTATTCATGGAGAAGTTTTGTGGGAGGATGGTCGTGGAGCTGGACAACGGCTGTGTCATCGAGATGCATGAATTTGTCGACAAGGTCGTTGAGGGTTGGGGGAGTGATGAAGAAGGTCCTGGAGCCTTCGATGTCACGTTTGTTTCCTTCCATTTGGTCGACTTGACGGGCGAGAGTTTGGACTTCGAGTTCGAGGAGGTGGTTTTCCATGCGGAGTTTTGTTCGTTCCTGGAATTGAGATTAAATAATTAATTAGAGGAAGATTTTGATTTGATTTAAGTTATGAGTAGAGTACTTCGTGCATTCTGCGGTTTTCAAGGAAGAGTCGGAACCACGCTTGGTGCATCCATCCTAAAATTATGTCCAAGTCTTCTGTTATCACTTGTTCCATCTTCTTCACGGTGTTTTCTGTTGCGATACTCATCTCCCAGTGGAGAAGCTGTCGAAGCGTGTCGCGCTCGATGAATATGCCTTCGCGAATCTGTGAGCAATGGATCGATTTATATTTATTTGTATGTTGTGTGAATGGAAAACGAAACACAAGTTTCTAACCTGTCTCAAGCGTTCTAAGAGAGCAGCGATCTCAGCTTCAGGTCCTTTGATTTTGGATTCTGCATTTTGCTGCCAGTCCAGCAGACTTTCGGTGTATTCCTGGATCTTCTTCTCCAGAGCGAGCAGTTGTTTCTCCAGCTAAGAAAAATGAGATGTTATCAATTAAGCCACAATAATTTTAGTTGCACACGCATTATGACTTTATGACAAGAAGACCTCTTCCATTTCCTTCAGCTTCTCTGCAATTCCTTTCGCAATCTGTTCGTCTCTGTTCTTCTTGAACATCTTCAGTTCAGCTCGAAGTCTGTCCATTTCATGTTGCAAGTCTCTCCATTTGTCAATCAATTGTCGAACTTCAAAGTGATCGTCCCATTCGGACTCATCAAGTCCATCTAACACAGGACCCATCTCGTCAAGAATGTTTTTCATGTGGTTCTCGTAGTTTTGCATCATGTTATTGAATCTTTCTGTCAGCCACTGTAAAAGTTACGCACACATTTTTTACTTTGAGTTCTAAGTGTATCTTAGGATGTTATTACGAACCTCGATGATGAACTTGGCTTTTTCAAATTCTTTCGTCAGCATCTTTCTTAATTTCTTGGTGATCGTTCCAAACTCTTTCTCTGTCAGACCTCCTTGTCCTTTGCATATGACACAAAGGTGATCTCCGTACACACCTGGTGAACAATATCTCATTTAATTAGATAGATTTCGATTCAAACACAATTAAAGTCTTCTTTACCTCCGTGGGGCATCGGTCGAGGAGGCAAGGGATATTTCTTCCCGCACATTACATCATTTATCGATCCACCTGTAATTAATTCCTTCGTTAAATAATCTCAATTAAACAACACACTGCTTAAGTTTTCTCAGAAGAACCTTCTTCGATGGGATGTGGAGATCGCGTAGTTTTCTCAGGATACCCTGCAAAACTAGTAGGAAGGATGACATCGGGTTCGTCTTTCATCTTCTGTCGCTTTCTGACCATTTTCATGTCCTTCATGGGATCTTCAGGAATCGGAGGGAACATGGGCAGCTTTGGAACATTGACGGGTTTCTTTTTGCCTTTCTTCCCTTTTCCTTTTGCAGCTGGTGCTTTTCCTTTTCCTTTTCCCTTTTCTCCAGAGTACATAAATTCTTCGAAAGGAATTCCATGATATCTTGTGAAAGTGAGACAACCTAAAGAATCATCCAACAGTCAAGCAGCAGAGTTAAGTCCAAACTGTCTTAAGTCTCATGTCCAATTAAAACGTCTTTCGTTCAAGACATACCAAACAAGTCCAAGTCGAATTTCCTCAATTTCTTCTTCTTCTTGTCTTTCTTTCCTTTCCCTTTCCCTTTCTTCGAAGGCATCTTGGATTCTTAATAAGCTCGTAATTTAGATTTGTAGCACACTTATGAAGAAGCTCTCAAAGTTCAGTTTCAATCAATACTTTCCATCTCATTTTTCAGCATCTTTTATTTCCTCATAAAGTAACCATAGCCTGTTGATACGAAAGACTTCTTGTGTTTTGTGACTAATGTTAGTAATCATTGTGAGACTTGACACAAAGATGATGAAATCTTGAACACTGAAGTACATAAAGTTATCACAGATTTTACTGGAATGACACACATATAAGACAATAATAAATGCAGCTTCTTGCATCTCAAAATCTCAACTATGTCTCAAATACTCTGCGAAAAACATTTGCATTTGCATTTGGCATTAAAACGGAGTATCATCTTCTTTAACTCTCTCTCTCTCCGTCTTGTGCTCTAAGGCTGACAGTAACAAGATGCATGCATAATAATGATGATGTAAGGAAGTAGACAAGATGATGAAGTAAAGATGAAGTTGGTGGTGATGTGGTGGCTGAAGCCGAGAGAAGTAGCAGTGGCAATTCTTCGGAGGAACGACGACCACCACCACATCAGCAGGAGTAGCATCAGCAGAATAAAGCAGAACAGCCTTGAGGATCTCAAAAAGAAACACTCTCATCATCATCATTGGAGATTGGAGTCGCCGGTCCGAGTTCCTCGACCACAAAAACATCCTCGAGATGAACTCACCTGATGGATGAAGACATTCCTCAAGATGTTCAACATCATCATCTTCGTCGTCGTCTTCTTCACTTCCTTCCTCCCCAAGGTAAAGAAGATTGTGTCTTCATCATCCTCACTAATTAAAGTCTGTCCGTGAACAGACAATCACACTTATTTTTAGACATCCACAATCCCTGTTAATTTCGTAGTACTTAATAATATTATATTCCCAAGAACATATTTGCATTTACAGTAAATTGACAATCTCCACGCGTAAATAATTTACCTAATATTTCATTTCATGTTGGTTGTGTGAAGAAGATAAAAGGGAATATTACTATTCTTCTTTTTAATTTTTACATCACATATGTTTAACTCCGGGATGATAATAATAATGTGAGCTTATCTATCTCTCGTGGTTAGAGGGGATTTCATTTGTTTGCTGAGGTTTAATGTGTAAAAGTGTATATGATGTGTAAATGTTAGTTCCAAGTTCCAAGCTCATCTCTCGTGGTCATGTATTGTTGTGCGAGTATTACAGAGTATTATAATATTGGTGTTCCTGTGCGTGATCCTAATTTTTAGTGGACAATAATTAAGTGGTTCCATTGTGTGACCGGTGAGGATTATTGTGGACTTGTTTGTGTGTGGTGACGTGGAATTCCATTATTATATTATTAACTTGGCCAGATAACTGCATGTATATTAATTTAGTAATTGATTGTGTGTCGAAAGAAAGTTGTAACGGTTAGGGATTTGATATAATGAGGATTGTTATTTGAGCGAGTGACCCACCACGACCACCTACTTTAGACTTTAGACTCAGCAGGTAATTAGATGAGAAGTCCATTGTACATAGAATAGACAGACATCACGTACCTTTAAGTTTCGAGAGAGAGGCTAAGGATATCACAATTGAGTTTAGACTGTAGACTGTAGACTGTAGACTCTCCATTATTATCGGTGGTGCATTAGCAAATATGAAATTAGGTGAAGGAAGATATGCAGGTGGGGAATATGCTAATTAGAAACCTATTAAGAAAGTTTAAGACAGGTAGAGATTTAATGTCTGTAGACATCAGCAGTCAGGAATGAATGACGCTGACTGGCATTACGTGCATTGACGGTGATAGGGTGATTTGTAGTTTGTAGTTTATGAATATTTTTATTGTGGACATTAATACCGTTGGCTGTATTACTGTGGGATACTTTTGATTTTTAATAGGACAGTGACTAAATGTGTGGGTTCTACTTGTTACAGATCAATACTGCTGAAAACTGAAAGTAATTCACTTGCATTGCGGGACTTCCAGCTGAGCAAAACAAATACGGGTAATTAGAATTATTAATGGTTCTAGGTTAATTCTTGCAAAACTTGCGTGTATTTTATAATTGAATTTTTGTTTGGTTTTCAGTTGTGTCTTTTGTGGAGATCAGCGAAATTAATGATCATCTGTCGTCGGGTTGGGATCCAATTGTGTTTGAGTTTGTAAGGAAGTGAACTGAACTGTGGAGTAATAAAATAAGATTTGACCGAAGTGACTGTTGACAGTTGAAGGAAAGAAGAACTTAAGTGACGTGTGTAGTGAAGTGTGTGTAGACTTTAGATGAAATAGATTTAAATCCTTCTGCCCTCGTTAAGCAGTTAAGCAGCAGTAGTTAGTGTGAGTAAAATTGGAAATTGTGAATTGGAATGCCTCATGCAGTGGATTTGGATGAGGAGCAGCAACCTTTCCTTGAGGATGAAAATGAACCGCATACGCATCTCCATCATACCCAGCTGAATTCAAAATCTCAGCTGAGTCCACACGTGAACATTTCTGGGTTCAGTAATGGAGACCTCAGCAGTGGTCACAGTTCCAGCAGCAGTGTTGGATCAGGAGGAACTAAGGCTGAACTCGCTGCAAAGGCAGCTCGCTCTCTGTACGTAATGAAGTTGACGTCTGCATTGTTCTATGCTGTGGCGTCGTTTTTAATTACTGTCGTCAACAAAGTGGTCCTGACAAGTTACAAGTAAGGCTGCCTTCAATTGTTGTTGTTGTTTTTGTACTCTCTCTCATCAGTGGAGTGACCGGTGATCCAATAGTGAATAATAATAATAATCACTTTTTATTACACAGATTCCCGTCCTTTCAGTTTCTCGCGATTGGTCAAATATGTGCGACAATTGTGGTTCTATTTCTTGCCAGACAAGTTCGTCTTGTGTCATACCCTCCATTAGGAAAGGATTCTTTCCGGAAGGCAAGCTCAATAAACAATTAAACACTGAACACCAATCGACTAGTATTATACCGGTTTCGTGACTTAATAAATTGTTTTATACTTCAACTGCAGATATTCCCACTACCACTGATATTCATTGGAAACGCAGTGACTGGTCTCGGTGGAACGAAAACTCTCAGTCTCCCGATGTTCACGGCACTGAGAAGATTTTCCATTTTAATGACTATGATAGCAGAGTTTTATATTTTAGGGTATGTTCTAATGTTCTAATGTTCTCCATTCATCTTTTAACTAAACATGTGTCATTCAAGCTGCAATTTTAATATTGTGGTTTCCATTTCCATTCTAGTGTTCGTCCGTCTGTACCTGTTCAGATTTCAGTTTACACAATGATTGCCGGAGCTGTGATAGCAGCTAGGTTTGTGTATTACATAAAGATGTTAATGATGATTTGAATTCCTGTTTTTAACTGCTACCTTTTTTATTGCAGCAATGATCTTGCATTCAGTACTGAAGGATATACGTTAATAACATTGAACAATTTCTTCACGGCAGCAAATGGTGTTTACATTAAGAAGAAGCTCGACTCTAAAGACTTTGGGAAATATGGATTAATGTATTACAACGCTTTATTCATGGTAGTTCCTGCTGTGCTGTTTGCTTTCTTTAGTGGAGAAATCGATAAGGTATAATAATTAAAGCAGATCTTGTAATTTTGACTTTGACTACATTGTGGTTTTTGTCCTTTGATGATCCCCAAATCTAATGATGAGTAATTAATCAATTTCAGGGTTTGGAATATGAAGGGTGGGGAAATACAACGTTTCTTATGAGTTTCTTAATGTCTTGTTTCATGGGATTCATTCTCAATGCAAGTGTGGTTATGTGCACACAATACAACTCGGCTCTTACGACAACAATTATCGGATGTCTCAAAAATATTTCGGTCACATACCTTGGAATGTTCATCGGTGGGGACTACGTGTTCCATTGGGTGAATTTCATTGGAATCAACATAAGGTGTGTAATTTATAAATTGATAACTAATTAGTTTTAACTGTTTCTGTGAGTTGTGTGATTTCCAGTTTCATTGATTGACTTCCTATTTGGTTATTTCAGTGTGCTTGGCAGTCTGTTCTATACTTACGTAACTTTCAAGCGAACAGATGATGGGGCAAGCAAGTGACATTGGTTGACTAAATAGGTTTAGTTTAGATCGTGAAAGGGTCCTGCTGTTGTGCCAGACTAAAAGTTCTGGGTTGTGTGGAACCTTGAAAACTGTCAACTTTACTCCTGAAGCTTCTCGGAAAGTCCTAGTCTCGTGTGGGCCAAATTATTTGATTTACAAGCAATTTAGAGTCCGTAAAGTATTTATAGAAGTGACTATTGCTGCAAATATTAAATATGCTTTTGTGTTGTGTGAATAGCTTTAGGCAAAGAAATATGCAATCTCACTCAATTCCTATATGTTTAATTTAAATTGGAATTTCTACAGCTCATAATATTCCTGACCCTGAGTTCCGTATTTGTAACACTTGTCATACTTCACGTGTATCCTGTAAGTCTTCTGCTACCGAATTATTAATATTAATGCAGTATTTCGATTTAAATATAAGTGCTAGATAGTAAGACACTCTGTGGCCACAACTCTAGATGTACACAGACCCTATTATTATAATAAATAATTATTGTCAGTACGAATTATACGAGAGTTGCCATTAATTGCAAGAACAAATAAACGAATTTGATGAGCTATTTTAAATATTGAATTTCTGTATTGATTTGTGTTATATTCTTCGAGCTGTTTACTATACATCACGCATGAATTTTTACCCATCCTGGGTGAAAAACTGGAGATTTTATGTAATCCGGAGAATTTATTAATTTTGCAATTGCTGGAATTTCTTCGAATTTTCTTTTGAATCGCTTCAGCTTGGGAAATGCGTTCAGATACTCAGCATCGTACTTTGTGAAAGCATAGATAACATCGTACAGAATGAAGTCTACGTAAGACAGCTATGAATGAATATTATCTGTTTAATTTACTTCTCATCAATTAATTAGCCATTATTACTTGACTTGATATAACACACCTGATCTCCAGTTGCGAAATTGGCGATTAGAAACTTGTTGAGCTGCTCAAATCGTTGCAAACACTTTTCATCTATTTTGGCTATTTCTTCGGGCTGTAATTTGATTTTGTCACATTTATAAAAACACTAATGTAAACAGATTTGTTCAAGAACGCGATTTGTCACCTTCTTTTTGTACAGTCTGTCAATCAATGAATACCAAACATCGGATAAAACTCCTTCCAACATTTCAACTTTCCGAAGTACATCCGGATCTTTTGGCATCAACTCATTTCCCTTCTCTCGAGCGATGTATTTAAGGATAGCTCGACTCTCCGTTAATGTAATCCCGTTTTCAATCCAATAAGGCAGCTTCAAAACAAAAATGCTCGAGTATATTAATATGCATCAAAGATTTAAGAAAACTTATAGCCAAGCGTTGGGTCACATTAGGAAAGTCAAGTCCGAGTTTGTTCTTATCTTCATCCCATTCTGCTTGACCTGCAGCATCGCAACTGCAATGCTTCACCTCAACTTCCAGACCGATGTAAGCTGATATTGCTCTAATAGGCAGGGCTATCTAATCAAATTCAGTTAAAATTAATATTGCTTATAATTGTCACGATCATCCTTATAGTCCAGTTCTGGTCACCTTACCCCTCGTGACCTCCAGTACCCAAAAATTGGAGTATTAGAAGACATTCTTCTGAAGATATTCCTTAAAATGCGTGTGTTTGTTTATTAACAGGAGCAGGAACAACACACACACAAGCACATGTGTGTGGCAAGTGGCAACAGATTTCTCTATCACTGCGATTTACATACTTGCATACAATCACGTAGAATACACGCACTCTTATTTACGCTCATCTGTTTGTGATGAGAAGTTATGAATTAACCTTGGATTTCGGATTGCAGTTTGCATTTTTGCACATTAATTGATTGCTATCACTTTTTCTCTGCTGCAACAGAGACTAAAGTGAAAGCAATCTGTTATTTATTGATTCAAATATAATCACGAATAATGACATTTGACGTGCTCACATAGCACAGCCGTCGTATGTTTCAATTATTTTTTGACGCCCAACAAATGGTAACTGTTTTATAAAGTAACTTATTTCCTCCTGTAGTAATCTTGAAAATGAGTCTATTTTTCGAGCAAGAAGAATTCGAAGTAGATTGCAGCCTAATAAGTAAAAGCTAAAAGCATGAGTGAAGGAAGGAATGAAGGAGCCAGCAGAAAGGAAGGAAAAGATGATCCTCAGCATGTAAATGAGTGAATGTGTCGAATCCCAGGATCTTATGAAAACATGTCACTCCTCAGCCAAACAAATGTATACAATGTGATTGATTGATGTTTATTGACTTAACTAATGGAAATAACCACACACAATTACATTATTGCAGCCAACATAATATTAACATACAACAACAATCTGCTTCCAACAAAACTTTACCATGATTTCATGCAAATTCTTTATCTGTAGGTTGTATGTTTTATATAATTCATGTTTTCTAGAAATTGGACCATGTAATATTACATTTAATCATTTAATTTTATCATCTATTCTACAATCCTGTACAATACGATATGAATTATTCCTGTCCACATTTTGTCCCCTGAAAATCTGTTAAATGTATTATGCAAGTAACTTAATTCTTAAGTTAGACACAAGAAGATGAAAAAGAGACGGGATCGCGAAGCAATGAAAGACTTTTGTGTGTTGTGTAGGTGAGTGCTACTTACTTCAACTTGAACGAGGGTTGATTTTGTAAGTAAATATTGGCGTTAGTAGTTTTGATTTTGAAGTAGTGGAATCAATTGATGCTATTTGGCTGGAAGGGATGTTGTTTGGTGAGGCAGATGAGATGAGATCATTTCCCAAAGGCCCTCACTTATCCAATTACACTCTTCTCTCTCTCTTATATACTCATATCCACTTCAACGCGTCTTCTGTTGGTTTAACAAACAACCTACAACCTACCTTGTCATGATACTCTCCTGCGAATATACTCATCGCCTGCTTACACTTACCATTTAACACTCGTTTAATATGGAACATTAATTACTGCTCTGTAATTAACTATACTGAATAAAGTGAGATCAAGATTTGTGACAAAAACTGCATCAATTGACTAACTAATGTTATTGCTGGACTTGTGTTAATCTAAAGTATGAGTTTAATTTCTGTCATCTTTGATCGTGTCAACATCGATGGCTGTATTGCTATTGTTATCTTCATTGGGAGATCCTGGATTAGAAGACGTGGATTCTCCACTGGCATTTCTGCTTCTGCTTATTCTGCTGCTGTTGTTGTAGGCTAAATCAATTCCCCCAGAAGGGATGCCTGAAGATGCTGAGGAAAGTTGAGGGTTGAGATTTCTGGGGGGGAATGAGACGCAATCTCTGCAGCCTGGGATTGTGCATCCTGTGGGAGGAGGCAGGTGGAAGGGTCTGCCGTAGAGGGAAGGCAAGTCTGGGCCAGAGGATGAGGTCAAAGGTTGGGGCGCAGCGGATGGGGGGAGTGCGAAGTGGTAGAAGATGTTGGAACTGGCCCACATGGGAGTGGGGTGATGGTACGGAAGGACGGCGGGGTTGAAGGGAAAGGGATCTCCGGGGGGAGATGAGAGGGATGCGGAGGATAAATTTGGGGGGACGAGGGGGGGCAGAGGGATAGAAGAACTCTGTGGAATCATCACGTGGTCTCCTGAGTGGGCGGTGGTTGTGTGGGAGGAGGAGGAAGAAGATGAGGAAAGATTATTTCCATGTCGCATTCGCTGAGGTTTCACAAAAGCAGATAATCTTCGGGTTGATTGGGATAAGTCGGAGGTTACGGCCTGACGCGAAGGAACCCAGTTGGCTAAGTAGGATTGGAGGGCATTTCCGGAACACCTGAGTATTAATTAAAGGCTGATTAATTACTAGTTGAGTAATTAATTGGATTCACACAGGTGAGAATTCAAAGTGAAAGATGTGACTCAAGTAGCCCCAAAATGAAAGCTCAAAGTAATTAGGTAGGTTTTGATGAATGGAAACTTACTTTTGACCTCCGTGACCTGATTTGCTTCCATGAGTGACGAAGTGTGAATGATGGGAGCCCAATTTCTGAATGGTTTTGATGAGGTTGTGGTCGTTTTGTGAGAGGACTTTGTCGAGAAGAGCTTCGTCGTAAGTGGGGAACAGTTTCCTCAGCACTTCTTTTGGGGCTGTGCACTGTTGGGTGTGGCTTTGTGGCTGCGGGTGAACGGGTCTTCTTCCGTGAGCAGCTGACGATGACTTCTTGTCGTAGCCTTGATGGTTGGCAGACAAGGATTGCTGTGGCTGCAGTTGGGGATGTTGTTGTTGAGGGTTGCTGCAAACTTTCTCTGAATTCCTGCAGGGTTTTTCATTTGAGGAGTTCTCATTCTCGTCATCCCTTAGGGGCTGTTTTGGGTCGGAGAGGAGCGGAGTTTCCGTGGGGGGTTCTTCGGAGTCGGCGATTTTCATTCCGAAAATCGGACCTGGAGGAAGAGCGCGAAGGGAGGCTCCGGTTGCAATCGTTCGGAGGCCAAGAGCTACTGCGTCTTCTGCTGCTTGCTGGCGCTTCAAAGCTACCTGAGATTTTGAATTTCCACTTTATGAATGCAATTCTGTAGGTTTTAATTAAAGAAGGTAATTAATTAGGTGGAGGTGATTATAATACCTGAGCAGCCATGACTCTCTGTCTCTCAGCAATTAAATTGCATTTAGCACAAGCACACAATCTGAACCTGCAGTGCTTTTTGTGACCTTTCAACCAGGAAATCATTCCGTGGTTTCTACACCTCGCACACTTGGGTCGCCTTTCCTTCTCCATTTACACAATTAAATATGAATTAATTTTTGACCTTGTATCTAACGCCAAAGTGATGTAATTAAGAACAAGTGTCAAAAGAAGAACGGAGACGAAGTGAGAGTATCTTCAGAGATGCGTTCGAAAAGAGACTTGGTGACGAACTGTAGTAAAAGAAGGATATGAGGGGGATGAAAAAGAAGTCAAGTTGACTTTTGTGTGCTTTAGTGTTTTAGTCGGTGTTCGGGTGAATCGGATCTTTGAAAGGAAAACTGCTAAAAGGAAAAGATCTCTCTGTGGGAATTGGTTACCACTACCACAAAGTCGAAGTCTTGTATGACATAACAAACTCCACCGTCCATCCATCCATCCGTCGAACAGTGAGTTACAGAGATTGAACGAAATGATGGGAGTACACATTGGAGAAAGAAAGAAGGAACCGACGGCATGTCATGATCACATTTCTTTTTCGGAGTTTCTATTTATTTAAACAATGTGGAAATGGGTTGGATGAGATTCATGAGATGCTACGGGGCATTGTGGCTGAGCTCAGGTTTCTTCTGGGCAAACATTTTTCCATCTGCCAATCTGATTAACTCGGATCGCTTCTGTTTATTCTGTGATTGTGTTATGAATACCCAATGCCAAATATCAACTTCTGATTTGTCAGTCTCTCTCTCTCCTTCCTTCCACATTAACTCCATCGTTCCATCTCTATCTCCCTTTTAATGTAATGATAGTTTACGAATGAAGCAACACAACCCAAAATCCAAATTAACACAAACATCATCATCATCGTATTCTAATTTCTAATGGGTTCGCAGCCACACTTGAGAACTAAGGCTTTGTTGGACACGTTCGCTTGTGTTGACAAACTTGAGGATGATATATTTCTAAACACAAACACAACTGTTATAAGTAAGTTGTGGGGTCATTTCTGGTCACATTTACTGATTCTAGTTACAAAGAGCCAGCCATATGAATCTCAAAATTATAATAGCTTTTTGTGATCATTGGCACATAAAAAGTAATTTTTTATTTAGCTAGTGCTCAATCGTTTTACTATTTATCACTACTTGCAGACCTAATCTTCCGCAGAATTAATTAAACATGCGCATAAAATATTCATTGGCTGATCAGTCAAATAAAAATTTTATTCCACAGATTTCTATTGAAGATTTATGAAAGAATACAATAATTATTATGTTAGTTTAACTTTTATAACATTATAACTGATGAATACTGAATGAAAGTATTGAAACGAGTAGAAAGTTAAGAGTCACATGAATTAATAGTCTTCGTAGATTGAGACTTACGAATAAATTCTGAGTTAGTAGTTAAATGTAGAGTGAGAATACACAAGGATACCAGAAATATATTTATCCTTAATGACACACACAACGCAACAGCACAGTTTACAACTTCCAGGCATTTCTCATCATCAAGTCGAAGTAGGCATCGTGATCGATGGATGCGCTGATTCCACTGTAGTAATCCATGAACTCGTCAATCGTCACCTGAAATTCACATTCACATTTACAATGACATCTGAAATGACACAACCTTATTGACTAGGAAGCTATATTATAAATTATAATGCATTCTGCTTGTTTTTAAACATTTGTCTCTCTCAAAGAGAGTCTAGATTTCTTTTCACCTATGCAAACAAACTCTTCTAAACACGATCCCACGTTTAATCCCACCGTGAAACAGAAGAGAAGGAAGGATGAATGAGGAAAAACGAGGAAACTCACCTTGCCATCGATCGTTCCATTTTCTTCAAACACTTTAAGAAATCTCCCAAGTATTTGTTCTTCAGTCTCTTCGCCACTCAAGTACCGAGGGTTCTTCCGAACATTATACACCGTTTTGAGGTCATCCAGAGTGACCACCCCATCTCCAGTTCTGTCCAGCTTCCTGAAAGCCTCCTCAATCAGTTTCTTCCTGTTGTTGTTCAATGGGGGCTGCGAACAAATATTTAAATATTCATTAATATATATATATATATATCTAATCGCTTATCTTGATCTCCCAGTTCATTAAGATTAATTCAGGTTACCCGTAGGTTAACGAGGAATTCATTAATGCTCACACTGCCACTTCCATCCTTGTCAAAAGTATTGAACAAGTCTTGCAAGCCGTTGGAATCCAACTTCATTCCAGTGTCGTTCATTCCCTCGCAGAACTCTTCGAAGTTTAATGTCCTGTTGCCGTCATCGTCCATCCGCCTAAAAACCCTGGATAAATATTTCAGAGTGATTATGACATTTATATTTCATGGGAGAACAGATGGGCTATCGCAGGAATTGTGTTAATTATGAATGAATCACTTAATGTGTTTCTTACCTTCCCAAAGCGATGATCCCTGAGGATCCCCTTGCGAGGCAAAGAAGTCTCAATTTCTCCACAGAAGTTTTGGCATTGGACACATCAACTCGTGCTTTCGACATCATTTCCTCTTCGTTTCTGGTCATGGAAGTCCTCGGACGTTGCATCTGTAAAGGTGCACAGACAAAAGCCAACTGAATTCAAGTCCAACATATGCATGTTTGGTTTGAGGTTAAGTTTGCATTAGACTGTGGCGATAATACAAGTTGATGAAATTGTAACGTGTCTGGCGAACGCGATGATGATTCACATTCACGTAATGAAAGTTATGGAAGTATGAAAGGTACTTTGGGTTGGTAAGCTAATGGGCTTGTGATAAATGAAATATTGCGTCCTAACTTCACACAATGAAAGATAGGCAGAAGGATTATTACACGGCTGCACATATAATATTCTGTGTGTTATCAGTTATGTGTTATGATTCTTATGACTGTGAGCAGCAGCACATGAACTCATCAATATGGTTCACGAGATTAATGCCCACGGAAGTATTGGACGTAATATCCTCCTCTTTACCACGAAACTACAAGTTGAACTTACACAAAAAATCAATTACTGCGATACACGACTTTCACTTGGGAGTCTCTCCTATTGAGTATCTTGACTTTTGACTCTCGCAGCTTGCTGTCTGATAGGAATTATACGCGTAAGTAGAAGATTACTGTCGAATCTCTAGTCAATTTAATCCTAGATGTGTGTTCTCTGAGGGAGACCGTGTCACAGGATAATTGAGTACATGACTATTAACAATTAATGTGGAAAGACGGAATAATTACCCAGAATTTCTCCAGCCCACGTAAACGAAGGATGTGAGAGAGTAATAACACCTTATTGGCTGAGTGTATAAAGAAGAACCACGTATGCTGGTGCTGGACTTATCGTGTTAGAGATCTACAGAAGTTATTTAGCAAGCACAAGAATAGAGTGTAGGTTGAGAAGAATGTGTTAGAGCAATCAGCTTTACGTGATGATTTAGCAAAGTGGTTTACCATCAACCATCGAGATTATTGTACCAATATAGACAGACAGACAGACAGACACACACACACACATCGTGTGGGCATTGAAGATGACCGCAAAAAGATCTTTGAGATCAACAGAGCATACAATCAGACTCTCTTGGTTCGCTTCACCGCATTCGATTCTACAAAATTATCTTCAACTACAAACTCAGCAATTATGGTTTATCTCGCTACTAGACAAGAAAATATTTAAGTTGCTTCCTCCTAGCAGAATCTACACTATTTTGATTTATATAAATAAAGCAGGTAAATTATCAACTTGATTTTGCGTGAAATTTTGCTGTCGCTCCAACTTCATAGTAATTATGATGAGCTTCTATTATTGCCTAGACAGATTATTATTTTTGATATATTGAAAGATTATTGCATAATAATAATATTTGACACAATGCAGCAAGTCAGCTGTGTCTTGACTTGTTAAATGGTTTTGTGCGTCATTAGTCATTACAGCAAGTCAAAATTGATATATTGAGGAATTTTATAAACTTGTAATACTTCAGATTCAGGAGCCGGGAAAAGTGGTATAATAGTAAGGATGCAAGAGACTTAATATTAATCTACAGACCAAGCTAACTAAATGTAATAGCATTATATAATTTACTGAAATATTCTTTACCATTTTGAAACTTGTTGAAACTGTTTAACGCTACGTAAGCGTCTCTCTGCGATGAATTTAGCAACGAGA
>JAQGAD010001568.1:0-18487 GCA_034696625.1 Isotomurus palustris | reverse complement strand
TTGTAACAGCAGCTTTTCCCTTCATAACTGACGAACATTCCGCGACTTTTACTTCCCACTGCAAGAGTACAGAAAAATCAAAATAAGCTACCATTCGTGTACTTCGGTTGTACTTATGATCACAACTCACTTCAATATTATAACAGATGTGATACGCCTCATTTTCCGTGTAAGTAGGGATACACCCTCGTGGGACATTCAGCTTTCCCGAGAAAGTCAAGGTCCCATTATCGTTTACCATATTATCAGTCGACTCTACCTTATCTATGCACGCAACTCCAACTCGTCCGACTCCATCTATGTTAAATACGATTTTTCGTACCAAGCTGACTTTTACTTCCTTTACAGTTAGGGACGCTTTTGAAAGTAGTAACAAAGTGAAAGTGATGTCTTCTCCAGGCAGGAATTTAGAATCATTCGTTTTCATAATCAGTTTGGGTTTGGACTTCTTAGAAAATAAAGATCCCTTTGATTGTGTGATAGAATCTTCACAAAGCGGCTCAGGAACATAAGGATACAGATTTCGAAATCCAGGAAAGTCTACAGTGACGGAATCCATTTTGACAAAGTAAATGGAATCTTTTATGTACGCAGTCACTCTGAACGCCAGACTGACTTGGCGTTTCTTAAAAGGGACGGGTAAGGGTTCGCCTGACATTGGAAATGAGAACGGAAAAGTGGTCGTGCCTTCCTCCAAAGTAAAACACTCCTTTTCAGATGTAACTTCATCTGTAATCAAAGTAGTCATGTAGGCTCTCGTTCCGAATGATATATAACAGTTTTTTTCTCACCGAAAGATTTCCCCAAGATCTGGGTACCGATGGGGGAAAAGGAGTAACAATTTGTTTTGGAAACTCCTAAATCCTTAGACCCAGCGAGTATGTTACACTCATATTCGTTGACATCACGAATTCCACATTTAAAAGTTGTCTCCGCTAGAGTAACGACAGCTTCAAGCTGAACTCGGATTCCTTCATTTAGTAAAAAAGTTGAAACCAACAAAATTGGTAAAAAAAGTAACAGATACGGTTCGAATGTACACTATGCCCTTTTTAAAAACATACCTGCATGCGATTTGCGCCTATTGTTTTCCACAAAGACTGTTCCTCCTATAATTCCATAAGGAGTGATTTGAAGGCTGTCTAAAAGGATTTTACATTTAAATCTGAATCCTAAAATGGTTTTTAACTGTGGTAAAGATTTCCTTCTGTGAATTTTTTGTCTTTCTTCTTCTTTCAGTCGTTCTAGGTTAGCTTCGGCAGCTCGGGCTGCTCCTTCAAATGAACCACCCACTCCAAATGCCGCTGTCATTAGCATCTTAGCTGAAGTTAAGTTCTACTAGAACACGAAGTTCAACTTTGAACTGAAGAGGTGCTAGCAATGTCAACTAGGCGTATTTTACTTAGGAGAAAGTGAAACAACTGTAGTGCGATTTAGAATCCAGATTCTGGTGAGTCTGAGCTTGAACTGATGATAGGAGAGGAGAAAGCAACAAATGCCCCACAAGTGATCCAGATAGGTTGGTCGGGTACTCTCCTGTCTTTTGCTGACACATGCAAACACATGACCCGGTTAGATTTCATGGATTACGTCACCCACATACGTAAACAAAATACAGCGTCGGCGTCAGACGTCATTCAGAAAGAATACACACCTACAATTTGTGGTGAAAGTTTGTGGGACAATGAAATAAAAACTTGGTTGAGAAAGCCTATATGAGTCATTTATTCCAATCATCTCCACTGTTCGTGTTATTATGATTAATTGTGTGTGCTTCGAACGGCCTGATGACGATCACATGAGAATCGTAATCGATTTGAAATATCATTAATATAATAATATTGTGTGCTCAAATCACAACATCGAGTCATTAAATGGAATTATTCGTGAAATGCCATCACATTTATTGATGTGTTTAGTATAAACAACTTTCTACAACAGGCTTACGTCATAATTAGGACTTTTATTTCGGGTCTATGCAAACCGGACTCACCACTGTCACCACTCGGACTTTTGTGTGTGTGGTGAAACGCTATTAACTACTAGTCATCTACGGTACAAACTTCCAAACGGTCGGATATCAGTCTTATTGTGTTAGGAGACAGCTGAAAGCACAGAATAGTTTGTACTGTACAATAGACAGCTACATGCGAAATAACAAATGGGTACTTATAGGAAGGCTTACTTGCAATCTAATAGCGTGGAATTCCGTGAGTTTGTTCAGCTCTAAAATTCCGAAATGCACAGCATTATCTGACACATGGTTGGTGTAGTCAGACCACATCTCAACTGTCAGGCGTTTTAGCTCTTTAAGTATCACAAGAAGTATCATTATTGAGCCTGTATCACTATTCTAGGATCAATTACTACTGAGGTTTATGATGACGTACTGACGAGGTCTCCAATGAAAGGATAAATCCTGAACTGATGAACTTCTTCATGGTTGTGGTTATTTATTATTCCTCCTCGTACTAAATGATTCCAACCATCTTCAGAAATCCCTGTGAACCCTTCATCTGTGAGGCCACCGTATGCAATGATGTGGAGGTCCTCTAATACTTGACTTATAGTTTGAGATCCACACAAAGCCCAGAGCATCTCGTCGTCTAGCCTTATTTTCAGTCTTTTTAAGTGAGGCACAAGTCTTCCGAGAGATAAAATGCAATCTTCTGAAGCAAGTGGAGGCTCAATGAATACATTTTGTAGGGACTGATGAGGATCTTGAAATGTGGGGGTGTTTGCAATCATTTCGCAAGTAGGAAGGTTCCTGTAATCTCGAAGGATAATGTGTAGTGTTTCAAGCTTAGGGAAGAACGGTAGGAACTCCAAAGAAGGGACTAGTTCGTTTGAGATCTCGAGTAGTGTGACGTAAGGCATTGAGATTCGTAAAGTGATTCTTTCATCTGACAGGAAAATAAGAGGAAATCTTCGTAGCCTAAGAACTTCGAGGGATGGAGAAAGCTGGGACAGTAGATTGTTCAAGAGAGCTACGCTGAGAATGGGACTGACTTCGAGATGCAGATGAGTCAAATGTAACTTCAAGTCGATTAGGATTTGCATGTGGGCGTTGTTTGGAGCTTCAGGACACATATTTCTAATCAAACATATAAAAATAAGCTACTGCATTTTGCAATTTTTACACATTCAACATTATTGGGTTTCGCGTAAATAGAACTCACTCATCTAAAAGTTCCAACTCTGTGAAATTCAAATGACGAGATGATTTCCCATGATTATGACAATTGTCACTTGCTTTCACAGATTGCAATGCTGTGAGCATCTGAGTTAGTTCAAGTTCAGAGAGTCCCACGAGACTAAATTTCTGCAGCAGAAAAAAATGAATATTATCCAATTGATTATGATTGTCCTCATTTGCACCTCGGATAAATAGACAGAAGCTTTGTTATTTTTAAACCTGCAGACTTGGGAAACGCTGGAACAACAAGACCCAATCTAAAGGAAATGAAAAGTCATCTTGATTTCCCATTCCGTAGAGAGACAAAGATCCCAAGTAGGAATAGCAAAACTTCTTCAAGTTGTAATTGGGTTGCGGAAGCTGAGATTCTTCGATGTTAAGATGATTGGTATAAATGAGTTTCTTGTTTCCCCAATATTCAGTTACGATAATTCTAATCTCTTCTAAACTATCAGTCTTACTTAACAATATATCCCTAAGCTTTTTCAAAGCGTATAAAGTAGTCATTTCAATTCGTAGTTTCCTAATTCTACTCCCAGTTTTCTCCCAGAGTAGTTCCATTTTATCATTTTGTGACAGAGTACTGTTGACATTCAAGTTAAAATTCTCAAATGCAGGACTCGATAAACTACAGCACATTTGCGACCTCATCTCCAGAATATTTAAGAAGGTAAGTAAACTTGTGTCCTCTAAATGAACTACACTATTTCTATTCAGCTTGCTTTTCAAAACTACTTCATTCCAAAATGAACAAACAGTGCGGCAAGTTTTCCATTCTGGAAATGCCAGGTACGATAAGACTTTTTCCATTACCTGAAGAAAGAGAGGAAATAGTTAGCAATAATCTTCAAAATGATTTTATGGGAAGCTGCACACATCTTTTTTCATCGAATAGTCACGCCAGACTTACTACATAGTTGAGAAGTGGTGATGGGGAGAATTCTCTGTGTGAATTGACCAAATCGTCCATGAGAACTGAAGTATGCAATGGTATGCAATGCACGATGGAATCACAAACAACAAATCAATTTTGGTTTTGCTGATATTCCAAAATTTAACTTATGAATGTTTTCAACTCAACCCAGCTGTACTCTTATCAACTTTAAACTAAATGTAAGAACGAATTTAGGTACAAGACAACACGGTCTAAATTTAGCCTTAGAACAGCCCAACATTTACAGCGAGGAGAGTGGATAGTACTATTAAGTAATAAGTAGGAGAATCCACATGCATCCTCTGCAAAGTGCAAAGATTGTATTATATTACATGCCATTAGCCATTTAGCTAGGAAGGATATACGTCAAACTTCTGTGTGTGTGTGTGTACTCCAGCGAACAAAATCAGGTTTTATTATTCTTCTGTATTAAATACTTGTGCCAAACACACTTAATAAAAGATGAGGTAACGAGAACAACGAGACTTTAACCACTCCTGATTACGTACTAATTAAGCATTCATCAGTAAAGTTTGTCGTCAATAAACACAGCATAATAAATCACCCAGTCACACCAAAGAAGATGAAAATAAGGATTGAATGAATTAACTTTGATTTCTGACCTCTTGAAACTCTTCGTCTTCTTCTTCGTCTTCGTCGTCATCTTCATCACTTCCCGTAGTACTGCTGCTACTTCCACTATCACTGTTCGTACTATTGCTAACGATACTGCAAAAACTATCGTTATGAGGAAGTGGTGGCTTCCCACTGACCACACCACCACCACCACCACCACAACTACTTCCAACTCGAATTAAATCTTTACTTATTACAACAACCATTGAGTCTTCGTTATCACAATCTTCAACAACATCTTGTACATCTTCGTCTTGGGAAGGAAGATTTTTTGGCAAGTCTGAAAACATCTGTGTTCCACTGCAACTGCTGTTGCTGTGTAATAAATTATCCTGGGAATAATTAGTACATTTACTACATGAAGGAGTTAAATTGCTACTACAAAAGGAAAGAAGACCACCATTGGTAGCGTCATTAGTCACATCTAAATTATTCAAGTCATCGTGGCCACTACAACTACTACTGCTGCTGCTGTTTCTGTTGGTACAAGTCTCTTGGTGCTCGTGCACCTCAGGCAAATTCAAGTTACAACTTTGTCTTCTTGAACTTGACACTGAATTTAATATTAATGGTAATTGAGATGAGGTAGAAGAGATTGTAAAGTCTGCAGTCATTTCCTGTCCGCTCGAACTGCCGAGATGACATTGAGATTTGGTCAACCCAATCTCCTCGTTTGGACACATCCCTTGATGTTGATGCTGGAGAAGTTGGGGTTCTGCTAATTGGGAGTTTCTACGGACTCCTGAGATGTCTGAGTCGGATTTTGATTTTGATTTTATTCCGTCCATGTCTAAGTTTGGGTTTAATGTGACGCCTAAATAAGCTGCGGTGGTTTCTGCTCTGTCATTAAAGTTCTTTCGGGAACCGAGGAGGAAGCAACTTCTGCAGAGTGGTTGAGGAAAAAGATTGCTGGAGTTTAGTGAAGGAAGCTGCATGAAGTTGGCTATGGAGGATTTCCGTGCCTGGACAGGTATAACTTCTTCGTCAGGTCCGTCATCTTGGTCTTCATCGCTGAATGACATGTCTGCACCTACAAGTTTAATTGAAACATCACTTCGAGTCTTGCGATTGTAGACAAATTCTAAAACGCTCGACTTAAAAGCTTTCTGCAAAGAAAAAATATTCTTACCTGAATCTTGACTCGGCTTACGCGGAAATTCTAACTGCTGAAGAGCTTCTTCATCTTCATCATCAACGAGACCTAACGGTTCTTCCCCATCAGCCCCGTTCATCTGGACTTGTTCAACTTCCCTGACATCGTTCTCATGTCTTAATACTTCAACTTCCTCCTCGGGAATTCTTTCATTAACTTTCTTCTTTTCACTTTCTCCACTGCACTTCGGTCCTAATGGATTGAACTCTTTAAACTCAATAAACTTTTTACTTGCAAATCCACCCAGACCCAAACTAACTGTAGGCTTTCTTCTCAACTTGAACCGATCTAGTTCATCAAGACCAATAATGGCAGTGTCTTTTCTCCGAATAACACTTGGATTCGGATTTCCACTTCCTTCGCCATATCCACTGGAACTTGTTGAAGGCATTCTACTCACCACAACACATCCATTCGTAGAATTGCTGTCTTCTGAAGTTAAACTACCTTTTCTACTCACACTTCCACTCATAACTAACTTCTCCGTTCTGGGAGTTAAAGTATCGTGAAACTCTCCTCGAAGTCCTGTACAATTATTGCTCAAAGAGTTGGCTCGCTTTTGACGGTTACGACGTCTCGTCTTAGGTCTAAAAATCTTCCAAAGTTGATCACGAATATTTCGATTAAGAAATCCATATAAAATTGGATTCGTGACGGAGGAAATTGCGAAGAGTAAATCATGGCAGAAGTAAAACAAAACTGGGTTGGATTCTAAATGAGTAAAAAGAATGAAGGACATGGGGACTTGAGTTATAATCACAGATCCTATCAGACACAAAATAGTGCAGACAGTTTTTCTCGGTGAGTTGTAATTTTGTTGGAGGTACTTTCTCCATTTCCTTTTGGCACGGGACAGCCCTCGAGTATCTTTGGATGTGGAACTTCCTGGACTCCGTTGAACTGAGTCGGGCTCTGATTTAATGGAACTTGTGGGACTCAAATCAGGAGATTTCAGGCCATTTGCTGACCTAAAGTTAAGTAAAGCCAATGTAGGACGTGAAATCAATTATGCATATTTTTTTGTTTTATCTTCATTCATTCATTAGAGTTTTCTTAATTGATTTTACGCAGGAAGTTTATGACCATAAAAGTACAACCAGACACAACACGTTAGTAAATAGTAAATACTCTAAATACAAAGTGTATGCAATGTAATTGAGATTTTGGCGAGTGATGATCAAATGGACGGCATATTTATATTCTGTAGCAGAAATAAATCATGTTTGGATCCATATGGCACCCCACAGGGACTAAAATTGGTCTGACCTCATAAATTACTTGGGAATAATTATCGTTCCGCACTCTTTTACGGCAAAAGGGCCTTCATAAGGAGGCTTTTGTTGGGTGGACATCATTCAACATCATCACACAAATCATCGTGTTTATTATTTACAAGTTCTCACTTCTCTATTGTCCCGTCATCATCATCCACCTCTCCTTCTGCAGACTGCACAATACTTAAGTGAATAAGTCTCCGTTACAATGTTAATACTCCTAAAAACATTTAACTAGTGACATGTCAAAACAAATGCACGTCCACACCTAGAAAGCTATGTAAGTCATGAGTGACTTTAAGTATTAATCATATAGGGATCGAGTCTTTCATTGCAGTGACTTTCCTGAATAAAGGATAAGGCCACAGAGAGCGAGTAAAGTCGATAATTGTGTGCAACTCAGTCTGTTTTGTTCGCAAGGTGTAGAAGAGGGAAGGTGGTTGATAATTGCGTGATTCACACCATGTGGATGTCCATGCCATTCATTTCTTCTTTATTTATTACTTCGAGATATTAATTTGCAATGCGTGGGACATGCCGAGAGATAATTTTGTTTCTTCCCTTCTGCCCAAGGGAGGTGGTTTGTCATTACATGCTTCTTTGTACACAAAAGATTTTAAATTGTATTTTTGCCTGTACGTCTCAGAATCATCATCCTTAACCGGAAGTTTAAGAAGGCACTCCTCTTATCTCTCTCACCCTCTCTACTTATAGTCTCTATAATATAATACTACCCTAAAGACTGCACAACCCTGCAGGCTCTGTGATAAATTGCTTTTGTACCTCTGGTTCATATTTAATTTTATATAATGCCAGGGTTCCTCTCTTCTGCCCATATCAGATCACATCCACATCTCTATTACTTAATTGCTTAGGTACGTTCCTGAAAATAGGAAGTGAATTGTCCATATAAAGTTCACGTGTGTATTATTATGCTGGTACAAGTCCACGTGAGGCTTTTCCACGTTATTATCTCCTCTCTAATCGCTCCTCCTGACTGACTCTGTCAATGGATGGAAGAAGAACAAAAGATTTGCTTGTGCGTGTTCAGCTTATGAGTTTTCCTTTTACTTTGAACACACCAACTAAAGTAGATGTAATAACTGTAGACTGTGAGCATCTCACCCAGAAGGGTAGATGACGATGAAAGGAAATAGCCCACAGGGACTTAGTTTACTATTAAATGTTTAGTCACAATCTTCAAATAGCATTGTGTCAAATGATCTTCATTCTTTGTTCACTCACTCAGCTTTGCAAGTGACCTTTGAGGTGTCGTAAAGTGTAATTAGCGATGGGATCAGTATTCATGAAAAAGTCGGCGGACAGGTCTAGTTTATGATTTAAGAATAACAAGTAGCAAGAAGTTAGGAGAGAGGAAATCTCTTAGATGAACGCGATTCAGTCCAGGAAGGAAGTTTGTTAGGTAAGCTTTGGGGTAAAAAATTGTGCAAAAAATGCAGTGCACACACTTAACTTAAAACAAGTTAAATGGATGGGAGAGGAGAGAGAGAGATTTGATCCCTACGGCTTTTTATGCACAAAAGATGCTTCTGTGTAAATACCTGAGGAACTTGTGAGTTGTTTTGTGTGACTACGAAATTTCGTTTTGGGCGAGTGAGTAAGAAAAGTTAATCTAAATTAGTACAATTACCTCAAGGGGTTAGAGTGCTGTCTCAAATTGGCCATGAGGACCCAATGGAGCAGAGAGTTGGATGAGGTCATCCGTGACCCTGGATGGAACCACCCTCGGTTGCTTTGCTGCCCTTGATGACCTTGCACACCGGAATAGACGGAGGAGGCCCAGTCCGACGAAATACTTGCTGGGGCTGAGATGCTACTGAATTGACCTATCTGAACTTTCTGACATTTGGATTTGGCAATCTGTAATAGTATGTTCATAAAATGTGAACTTAAATACGTCGTAGATTGTTAATGAAGACTTCGTTGTAATAATCATAATCAATAAGGAGGCTATTTAGCTGTTATTAAATGTTTGAGAATGCGGTCAAGGTCATTTCACCTTTGTATTTGATGTGCAGTCGACCATTTAAGCGTTTCGAACTGCAGCAGTCTGCAATAAGTCAAACTATCTCGTACGACACAAACTACAAGGCAATATTGTTTGGTTCATTTGCATATTGTATACAGAAGTCACAATAGATCATCGATATTGTAATTTCAAGTATTGTGACATTAATTAAGCGGTTGCTACTGCAAATGCACTCAAATTTCTTTAAGTGCATCCAGCTCATGGACGCCTACGTTTATTGCCCTATAAATCTATTGATCCTTAATTGCAGTGATGGGATGCATTCATTGTTATCTGACACAATATACACTCTATTATAGCTTGCAGTTCAAGATGCACTAACGTGAGAAATCAATTTGACTATGTGTGGATTACGACTTGAATTGGTGCTTTAAACTTTAAGGTATAATTTCTCAATGGATATATAAAACTTACTGTAAAAATATGCGAGTAACAGACAATCATCACAGTCAATGCGAGGATTGTGAGAAGAGTGATAACAAGAGCGAAGTAAAGTCCAACATTCCCAATTGGTACTAAAAATGCTCCACACTGCTTTGTTCTGTGAAAATAAAAATGCAAATTAAACTTTGCACGTACATTTAGGAGAGTGTGACTATTATTCTAAATAATACTTACTTTTTATGGTAGAAAACAACGGGAAAGATAACAAATATGGCAGCAAGAATCCAACACAGTGATATGGCAGTAAAACACCTCCCGGGCGTGACTATTGACTTGTATTTCATTGGACGTGCAATAGTTATGTACCTGGAGATTCGTTGGAAATTCATTTGATAGTTTTAGATCAATAAATGATTGATTTCTTAGTGAGATTAGATTTTGATTGAGTGTCTTCTTTACGTACCTCTCAACGCTGATCAAAGTAACTGTGAGAAGGGTGCTGATGGAGACTCCAAAAGTCATGTAAAGTAAAGTATGGTTAAGAATGGCTGGACCGATGTCCACGCAGGAGTATCCATTCTCATTGTCATTTCCAGCTTCCAGGAGTGGAACATTTTGGAGGAAGGCTTGACTCGGAACAAAATAAGAGATTGCAGACACTCCTAAACTAATTATGGACACTAAGAGATGAGACAGGCACAAACTGAATACAAATCTGCAAAGATTCATTAATTGGGGCAAGTTAAGAATCAACTTGTCTAATTGCCTAAATAAGGCAGGTGCTGTGTGACATGATGATGACATGATGACATCACTCAAAATAGACTTACCGACTTGATGGAATTCTCATGAGAGACTTTCTCCAAATAGTGTAAATAATTGCTCCATTAAAACCCAGGGAAATTAATTGTAACGCTGCAGAAACTGATTGAAGAACTGTCACTTCGTAAAGAGTAGTGTTGTCGTAATCAATTTCTTCCATGTTGGACATGATGAGAGTCCTTCGTAGTCTTAAATGTGAGTTTCTCTCTTGTTGCCTGTTTGTTCTCCTTTTCCTTCCAGTTGAATTATTTGCACAATTTTTATGAATTATCGTCGAATACTTGAAGGAAACTTAATCACTAATTTTTACTTCACAGCACCATACACAAAATGATCAGTTTGAAAAATGAGCTCGATTGTAATTGGAAGCTTGTCATTCACAGCCATATTTCAACGAGCTAAGGACAGATTCATCCAGAGCGTGCAAGTAATGATTGCTCCTTCATTCAGAAAAGGATCCAACCATAAGTGCACTCTTGTCCCTGTGAATGAAAAGATAAATTAGACAAATAGGTTCCAATAAAGTACTTCACTAGATTCTCGCTAGACCAATTAGTATTTTTCCAAGAGCTGAATGACACACAGCACACTAAGAAATAGATAGAAGATGTGCATGTAGATTTATAAAACTGTTACACATACAATAATGAAGTACCTTGTTTAATTCTTTGAGTCCAATGAAAGTAATTACACGCTATGTAAAAGACTGGAGTGGTTGTAATAATGAACTTCACAGTAACAATGATGGGAACGTAATGCACTTCATCTCCTACACTGAAAGAGTTCATCTTATGCATTGCATATATTTTGCTTTGAAGAGATCAAATGTACCTAGCAAATTCAATTTGGCATGAAGCGAACTTGCCTCTCTCTCTCTCTCTTTTGCTATTCTTCACTCCTTGGGCTAAGCTGCTCAGCTTACGTGCACCCTCACTCAACTATAATCCAGATACGATCCGGAAGTAACAATTACTTCATTATTACAACTATCATCATTACGTTTTTTACTTCCACTCAAGTACGGTCGAAATACACTAGCTGATCCTTATCAACCAATCCACTCTCAACAATGTAAGTTATTGTTTTACTCCTTCGCACTTCGTTTGGTGACGGACGGCAAAGAGTGGGAATAATCTGCAACTGAAGAGTACAATAAAATGTGTGTGCGTATGGAAATGTTGAACGCAAAGGAAGAGTTATTTATGTGAAACACAAGAAGCAATTATTGATAAATGAAGGTGGAGTAGCTGGTTGATTGTTGTAGATTGAAATGACATCATGTTTTGTTGTAGGATGGAATAATCTGTTAGTTAGTGAGATGATTGTCGTCGGTCACTCTATTAATCGATCAGAAGAATGGCAAGAGCACTCAAAGGAGAATAATTAGCTCCTAGTTGGTATTCAGATTAACAATTAAGTAAATGCTACTCTCCTACTTTTGACACTACTTTGTATTCTACGTATGTCTCTTCGAGTTGGGAATGCCGTTGAGAATCGCAAAGACATACTAGTTTTACAAATCACCTGATTCCATCATAATAGCTGTGGCTAGGAGGTTCATAGTGTCGATAATGGAGTGACATTAAGCTGTCAGTTATGTCAAATCATTGTGATTATCGTGTTGAGTCATAAAGCTTTAGGACATGCGTGAGCATCGTGGATCGATTCGCATACAAAAAATTATGATTGATAAGCAGCTCAAAGATCTCAGGGATTTTACAATAACGCGATGCACGCACTGTCACGCATTGCGTGAGATTGAGATGCTTTGCTGTTTATTGTTTTGTGTGTTTCAATGGGAAGTCAAGATTATTTCGAAACCTATTCCACCAGATCTAGCTGTACTTTCAATAAAAATTAACGACAATTTATTGATCTGGAATCCTAATCAATCCTAATTTATTTTAATTTATTGCTCGAGAAAGTACTAAAAGTTAATTAGCTGTTTAATAATAATAACAATATTGATGTGCAGTGTAAAAAAGGAATGCAGGAACAAACAGTGAACTGAAATGGTCAGCACTTTGCATTAGGTTAACAATGTGTGAAATGAAATATTATGAAGGAGATGCTCATTGTAATAAAAGTCAAAGGTTGCAACTCAATCAAGAAATCATAAAACTTTTATGTCGTCAGCTTTAGTACTTGACGTACTTAAAGGCACAAGCCTCGTGTTTGCTTTTGATCTGGCAAACTCACTAATTAAAATCATGAAATCATGATCAAATTCGTTCTTGCATGAAAGTGATTTACAAGTCCTTCCATTTACAGTTATAGTGTGGGACATAAAATCAAAATGAAGTTGCAAGTTTCGTAATAAGTTTTGTGTATCTGTGAGCAATGTACCACAGAAGATTTGGCAATTTATGCATCCGTTGTTGCAAACACGACGATTCTACATCCTCAACTTCCTCTGGAAGGTCATGAAATGCACGTCTGCTGCTACAACACGCGGAACGGAATCGTAAAAAAATAACGAACCATGTTTCTATAAATATTGCAACTATTGAGAACTTTAATCTTCCTCTTTGCTATCGCAAACGTGCATGTTCTCGTACTGCAATAATCCACCATTTAGATAAACCCTTCCAAACTTATTTATTTACTTGACGTGTCATTAAAAGGCTTTAGCTTGTTCTGTCTCAAGATCCAAACATCCAAATCCAATCACGTCAAGTTTATTTCATAAAAGTTTAGCCAACCAATGTCAACTGGCAGGTTATTTTACTGTCGTCTCGTTTAACGGAATATATTCTGACAAAAAGATTCTATTGAGCTCTCGTTTAAGAGACAATGTAGTTTAACTTTAAAATGTTTAACTTTACATTTTATTTTACATAATTTTATTATTGCGAAATGCAACATAATAAAACTTACCAGCAGGTCACAGGTTGGTTATGTTGAGGTGAAGTGAGATTCTCGTAAAGATATCCAATCAGGACAAGTACGACAGGAAGTCCTGGCAAAGTGTTAAAAATATTGAGAACAAATCCAGTCAAAACTGAGCTATCACAGATCTGAACTAATAATTTCGATGTATCTGTACTGCTATGTACGCAACAATGTATCTATCTAACCCCGCACAATAATGCACACCTACACTGTGAAGCTTGACGATTATCTGCACTCACATCTTCAAGAATTGCATTTACTTAAACACTCAAAGGTTTAGCAAGAAAATCTGGCTCATTACGATTCCAAATCTTTGACGAAACTGAAATGATCTGGGCTCAGTTTCACTCACAGAGACCAGGACACGGCTAAAGATTCCTACTTTCAGTATTGATTGTGCTCTTTAGATTTGCATCTAAACGGTTAGATCATTCTATATAAGACGATTTTATCCTTTTACCAATGTAGGATATTCATATATTGTAAAACATTGTATGTATTCAGTCAAGTTTGATATTCAGGGCTTATGCACATGTATCTAAGCTATGTGCAGTATATGCACAGTCAGCCGTGGTAAAACAAATCGAGTATTTTACCAAGTCTACCTGAAGTAAAGTACTTCTCACTACATCTCTTTTAAGTAATTTTTGAGTTACAGAGATTTAAGAATCCATTTAATGAATGAGTACGAGATGATTGTTCAACAAATGAAAGGGTTAAGGTTAAATTATTGGCTTTGATGAAACCTGCAAATTGTGGATAAAATTATTGCTTTGCATAATGCAGCTTGGATTCCTCTTACACTTAATTCATTCATTCAAACATTCAACCAACTAAACTCGAGTGAACCTTTCGCAGAAGCTCGCGTTTACGTTCCAGCTTGAATGCATAGATAGATTTTCTACAACGAGTTTGCTATACCATTTATAACAGTTCTGCAATTTCCTTAATTACAAGTTGAATAGGTGTTTAGTTCTTGTTACTTAAGGTAAATACTTCTAAAAAATTTGGGCATGGAAAACTGAATTGTGAACAAGGTTTGAATTCTTGGGATCCCTTGAGAATGTGTTCTTGATTTTAACTTTATTGCAATATTGGTAATAACGCAGTGTTTAAGTGAAATACAATTCTGAATGCCAGAACAACTTGCACCAATAAAAATCCTGCGATTTGTAATTCTGAGGTAAATATTACTAAATATATAAGTGGCCGGAAATGCCTGGGAACTTGCACTTACCTTGGTTCATCAGAAAAGACTCGTCGGATCTTTAAAAGCTCGCTTATTTATTTACAGCTTCACGTAAGTTCTTGCTGCAAATTCCTCTGGTTGTCACTCAGAACTCACAAACTAGCAACACACCGAGCACTTATCGAAATTGTATAATACTGAGAGAATTTGAGATCCATATTTGGCCATTTATGCCAACTGTTATCAGCCTGAATGCTAGACACACTTCAAGACGCTTATCAATTATCAGCGATGTAATGACTCGAAGTTTCCCAGTTCATTAGATTTCAATGAAAACTTTGCTGATGATGTGTTTTGTTAAGTGGACTGGCCGTAGTAAATGCAGCAAGTGAGCTTTATCCGCTCTCATTCTGTGTGCTTAAGAACATACAAAACGATGTTGATATTAAGTTAAAGGTCAAAACTCGTGTAATTTCCCTTGTCGATGTAATTCGTAGCTGCTGAATGAGATAAATGTATGCACGATGACGGTACTGTAACTTATTGTGCATCGTGGAGTATAGCACAGCGTTGCTCTTGAGGAGTGGATCAATATCAATCCTATTAATGACCTTCTTTTATTTGTCATTCATGGAATGCATTCAGATTCATGTGTGAAAAAATCCGACACATTTCAGGGTCTCACCATTTCCTTTTAACTCGGATCAACTTTAGGGTAAAGTTTAAGGCTTTCTTGGATTAGTGCTTGCGTAGTTGTAGAAAGGAAGAAGACTACAGTTTATAGGAAGCGAGTTTTTTAATGTTAAGCTTATGTCGGATACTTGTAGATGTTGGCAATTAATTTTACATCCGTACATGTGACGCATCTTGACAGCTTGTGAACTAATGTGAACACAGTTGCACACAAAGCGTAAAATAATATCAGGTTCTTAAAGAGCTATAGGTAATGAAAATGGAACCTCAACATGCAATTGTATTTGCATTAAAATGGTCAAAGTTCGTATAAGACCGCTCCCCCTTGGAAAGGGGGTGTGGGTTTTTTTCGGCTTGCGAACGGCTCGTTTCACCTTTAGTTAATTTTGATGTCGATGAAACCTGAACCTGCCGTATGAATTTCCTGACCACGCTGTTTAGAGTACGGAATTGAATATGTTCTTCACATCTGAATTTGTACTGTCGGTGCAATTGGATTGTGTGAACAGAATAATCAATCATAATGCCTTGAAGTTTGATGGACGGATTAGGACACGAATGAGCTAATCTTTATTGTTCACCTGGCACAATATTGTGACTATTGTGAGGGTTGTGAAAGCAATTGATCGATTGAGATTTGTCACTCGTGCAGAGTAATAGTTGATGATTTGTCACCGAGATGAAGAAATAATGAGTTTGATTGAAATTACCTTGTGCGAATTGTGATTTCCGCATACACGGTCTAATGAATTTGGACAAACGAGGCTTAAGACACAAGGAAGCACTGGCTGCTCATTTGATGTTTATGTAAGGAGTGATTCATCGGGTTTGATGAGTACACTCTCAGGTAATCCACCGCACATTATGCAGAAATCCAGTAGCTGCCGGATAAGTTCAATGGTTGAAGTATAAATATGAATAAGCATTAGTATTTTAGAGGATATCGTTTTCAACTTTGAGGAAATACCAGTTGCTGATGGCTGATTGGATGGTCCTGAGAATTTTAGAATTCTAATTGAAAAGTTAAGCCTGATTAAATCTCAGGTAAATGAAGCTGCACGTATTAAAAAAATAATAATAATATGTTTTGATGCAAATGTAGGACAGGGTTACGCGGAATGAGCTAAATCAATAAAAGTGCGAACTGAGTGTGCATGTATCTGTCTATAATTCTATTGTTACATGGTTAATTGACAATCAGGGATTCTCGGGATCCTCTGCTGCAAGTGACGTGCTGTCTGTCGTGGGTGCAAGATTAAACGAAGGAGAACAAGAATATGTATTAAGTTCCAGGAAAGCAAGTGATGTAGCCGGAATTCATTAGTTATTTATTCCAACCAATTTTTATCAATAATAATGATAATAATAGCTGTCAAACTTAAATGCTTAGACAAATCCAACAACAGAAACCTACCTCGCCTTTCTTTTCTTTACATTGTGGCTATTTCCGACGTTTGTTCGAAAATTAACATTAGGTTTGGTAAGTTTTTTCGGGGAGGACTTGGAGTTTCCCACGGGTCCACAATCACACCATGGTGAGATCTGTGTGTTACAGTGGACCTCAACATTAAGAACAACTACTGGGGCTTTATCTATAGTTAGTTTGGACTCAGAAAGTAAAGTGTAATTTAAATTAATCAGTCCTGTAAGCTTATCTCGTCTTCGTGTCCTATTGTATTGATCAAAACATTTTACAGTGTCTCTTGGTCTAATCTGAGGGCTGTGTATGTGACGAAAAGTATCTTTCATTCCGGTTGTCAGTCCCTCTGGTCTTTTGACCTGCACATTTACAAATAAAAACAACGTTAAATGATTGAATATGATCAAATGGATTTTTAGTAAAAATTTACCTGAATTCCACCGTTTTTCAGCCGAACGTAAAACTCGTCATCTTCCATTCCCCATCCCCAGTAAAGATTACTCATTCCATTGACTTTCTGAAAGTCTTCAACTCTGACTAGTAAGATTCCTCCGATAAAACTAGGGTAATTGTATTTAGGGTGAAGTCCTGGTCCAGCAACGTGCATCACACTTCCTTCCTCAGGATACTGATAAGGCAGCTCAGGGTTTAAGGGTAGTAGGTCAACATCATGCATGGCAATGTAGTCAGTTTGCGGCTTTCCTTCACCAGTTGTTGCATGCAAAAAGCCAATGTTGATTAGAGCAGCTCTGTTGAACCGAAGAGTGTCTACCTATAAAATAAGAGAAATCAATTACTTTAATTTAATGCAATCTTCATTTACACAACCAATTCACAACTATATTTTTTCATAATCAGATGCATTTTTCGGATAGGTAATTGAGTGAAAGTGTAGAATGCTTTGTGTTAATCAAAATCCGTTACAGTTACACTGAGCAGCTCAGTACTAACCACTCATTGTTAGTTCGTCGCGTCTTTTGTCTGTTCGTGATTTCATATTGTCCTTAGCTTACTATACTCACATACTCGTACATCGTATATTTCAATTCTTAAACTTCAAAAATAATATTATTATGGGTAGACTGAAGTTTTGTTTAGGAATTCTGTGCCTCTTGAGCGTAACAGCTGAAAGTGCGAAAATTCCAGAATCACCGGACGAAAAAGGATCGAAAGCTTTGAAAATTAATGTCTACCAAGCTGATAATGTGTGGGGAATCGACCAGACGGACGATTACAAAGTATATCAGAATATTATAATGAAATGGGTGACACCCTTAATAATCTACGCCACGTTTGTCTTTGCACCTGCACCGTTTGTTCTACTCTTTTTCATTCTGCGGATTTACATCAACATTGCTTCCAACTTTTTACCTGTTGGATAAAAGTTTCGAGACCCTTGTGACTGAAACTTACCTGATTTACGACGATAATATTATGAGAGATATTTCGGTCTGCGAGAAAAAGGTGAAGATATGGTGAAAACGTAAGAAGCTCTTCAAATCTGTTTCGAAATGGCACAATTACCTGCAATTTAAGTGCAAAAATCACAATAAAAAAACTATTTAAAGATATTAACTTATTGTAATTTATTACAAATTACTGTTAAGTGATGATTAGAGTTTGACGCTAGTGGTAGCCTTCGTTGAGAATTATCTGGCTGAGATTCATATTTTACTGTACTGAAATACGATTCTGGAAATAAACAAATGTTAACTTATTATTTAATACATTGAATCTACTTATTTTGAAATCATATTATTATAGATACGGTTGAAGTAAAGTTCGTGGGCCAAATCCAAAATTTTTCCAAGTTTTTTTGCTACATGAAGTTATCACCAATTTCG
>JAQGAD010001567.1:0-18493 GCA_034696625.1 Isotomurus palustris | reverse complement strand
CGTGTTAAAATCATTCATTGCAAGACCATATAAATGAGCACGTCTAAAAATGTGATAGAATTTAAATCCGTAAAAGGATAGAATTGTCTATCTATCAATTTTTTCAAGCACCAATTATCAATTCGTTGAAACCTGAGACTAAAGTTCAAGCTGTGCACAAATGTACAGTTTTATATGCGGTTTGACCGACTCCTTCACCTTCTTTCACCCAAATATAACTTTGCATTGTTAAAAGCGCATCTCTAACCGCAATAAGAGCGATAATTGGGACACGGTGGAAGGATTACTTACTTCTAAAAATAACCTGCGGGGATGCTTCTTCTATCTACATTGTGTATTGTACTCTACTATTATCTCATTCAAAGATTAAATAATATCAGTTAATTTTGCACAATCTTTCTCGGACTGCATTTCCCTCACCTTATCTCATCTCAAGCTGTACACTTCCTGTAATACTTGTGTTTATCTAGTTCTAAACTAGTTAAGTTATAAAATGTGTAATTACATGAGACGCGGTCCATGATCAGTAGGACACATGGTTCTCTTTAGCGAATGCAACATGGAGCATAAAATAGAGAGCACCCTACAGATTCGCAGTTAGCAATTACCAGAGCGGAAACTAACCGGTAGATTTTAATCCTGAATTCAACAGTATCATCAATTCTACTAGAAAAATCAACATTCACTCAAGCTTAATCTTAATGAGTCCAATTTATAGTTCACATCATCTCACGTCTGATTCTCTCTAAAGTGTTTACTCGTTGTTTAGTTGCCTATCTTGGGCCGTAACTGTATGTTTGCGTATGAAATTCCCTTCCCACCGAATCCAACTCTTTAACACGACCTTTCAATCTCAGTAATTGAACTTGTTATTCATGTCAATTTAGAAGCATCGTAACACCCGAATTTCCTGAATGTCTAACTGACTGACTGATGAGCTTGTTAACGGTGAAGTATATAAGGTCACAAAAGAATAAAAAGAAAGGAAGGAACCAGAAGCCATCTCAGCAATCATCATCATCGTGTCACCAGCCACCACGACTGTTCCATTGAGTGTACATAATATATATCAGGTTAAACAAGTATTAAACCTCGCTCGCTATATGCATCCATCTAATTAAGAGATCGGGATAGACGTGACATGTAAGACATGACTATCATTATATATTACTTTATTATTGACTCTTTTGTCTTGAGTTCTTGGGAAGCACTTTTATAGGCAATGCAGGAACTAATAAATAAGGCTTGGGTGAAGAGATACGAGATACGAGCTAAGAATGCAGAGTGAGCAAAAAGCATTTCTTCCCATCAACTCTAATGGAGAGAGAAAAGATAGAAGCAATGCTGACTTAATAGAATGAATCAAATTAGTGAGAATTTGATGAACTATTGAGATATGACGAGAGACAAATGATCTCGCGATTCATTTAATTATCGCATCAAGATGGATTTCTTGAGGGTGTTTCATGCATCATGTCTCTCACACCTTCCGTCTGTTAAGACTTTTCTCTGAGACACAAGTTAGCACTATACTCTAATGTAGTAGAAGCAGTAGGGTAGGTTAAGAACATTAATTGCCCACTTGTGGCGTGGGATTTCATTATCTCATGACATCCGTCATGAAAACATATTCTGAGTGTTGCAGGATGCAATTAATTTCCTCGGTCTCTTAAGTGCGAAACATCATTTAACTTGTGATGCAACCCCAACTACAGCATGTAATTCTCAAGTAACTAAAAGCCACACATAATACCAAAGGACCTCGAGTAACGAGAAAGAAGACACAAAAAATCTCTCGAGTATTTCTTTCGTACGTGCGTTTCATCTCTATCGTTTTCAAGCTATTAGTCATTCTTCTAAGATTGATGATCTATTCGATCCATGTGGACTCCAAGAGATGAACAAAAAAAGAAACGATTCTTCGTTCTTCGTTAATAGTAAGCTTCCGCACAGCTGGATCTGCTTCACTCTCTTTTGTGATCTTTACTTTTTTTCTTGTGTAACCCTTCTGAACCCTCCGCCAATTGACCTTTGAAATCTACCATCATTATAAAACGTGAACTTTAAATCTTACTTATGTCAATTAACTGTAATATTCTCAGCGAGTTTTTTGAAAAACCGATTACTTTTTTATAGGATTCTGTTGTAAATTGATTTTATCAATGTATTTTCAGGAGCTGTATTTACGCCTTACGCCCAATGTTCCTTATCTGAGATTTTAGTAGGGTAGTTTTAGTAGGTTTAGTAGGCAGATCATATTGATGTCCCAATATGTTTCGACAGAAAACAGAAAGTCAACAGCTCGAATTGCTAAGCTGACACTTTCTCTGGCAGAAAAGCAGCTTAAATATTCCTTTAGTAATTTGCATAGGTTATTTATAGGCTAATCTGTTTTACTTTTCACTGACTATTCAACAAGTCTTACATATGCATTGTCCTATTATCCATTCATGCAAGGATGTGTGATACTTGCTGTATTTTTAACTCGTGAAATGAATCCGATCCACCTTTTAAGGTTATGAGGATGAGAGATATAATGACACATAAAAGATTCCAATTGAAACTGATCCGGAAAATTTATCTCATGCATTGAACACGGCATCTTAAAGCTCTTGACTGAATGGGATAAAGGCCACGGCAATAAATGCGAAGTGAAGTGGAAACAAAGATCCTTACCTGATCGGATATGTAATTTGACCATGTAGTACATCGAGGCAGCCTTTTGCGGTACGGCACTTGGATTGTGAGCTGTTGTGTCATTTTGAAGAAGGCACAATGTCTCTTGTACCGGGGCTAACGGGTTCACCACAAAACTGTAATAGAATACCATTCAGAAGTTAACACAAAAAGAGGTACACACAAGAACCAGGATTTAGCAATGTATTTAAAAGTCTCTCAATATAATGGCAATTCAGGGCAGTGAAGATGAGACACACAATTGTACGCATCTGCTCTCATTTTTTCATTCAACACATTTTCCTCTCCTGTGGTTTCATACCTGACAGTGCAATAATTCGCTCAGACCTAAAATTACCCTGTCCACCGAGATTACCTTCTGAGCAGTTCAATTAATTAACCGCTTCACAGCGTTCTACAACAATTTTTATAAATCCTTGTGGCTGTCTCATTAGATAACCTGCTAGTTAGTTAGTTTCACATCTGCTTGTATTTTGATACTCAATGTTTTTCATTCAAAAGATTCATCCTGAGGGTTTAACGTGCAAAGCGTTGTACATACATAGCCATCATAGCACGAAGAAGCTCTGTCTTGTGAGTGTAAATCCTCTCTGGAGTTTAATGCCTCAGTTTCATGTGCTCCTAAACCTGTGGGATCATTTATCAGCCCAACAATGCTGTCACTCATCCAAGCATAACCAATATTCCTATGATGATGAGTTCTCTGGTCTTCATCATTTTAGACAATCTGAACCACCACCACCAGGCAGGTTTTGAATGGAAGAATAGGAAGTGCAATCCAAGGCCAAGTTCAATCTTGTAGTCTCTCTTAATGAAAAGCAACTTTCTTCATAATGATGCAAAATGACTGAGGATGATGGATGTTCCATTAAATTATCCTAGCCGTAATCTCTCGTAAGGTAATGCAAATTTCCTCAGATTGCGTTCAAACATGCCTGGTACTGTTACTTTTCTAAAATGAAGAAGGTTGGAGGGCAACTGCTGAAGGGAACGATATGCATCTTGACAATGTGAGAAGATTATTATTCCCATAATCTGTTGTCTACAGTTAACTACTGAGAATGCAAACAAAAACCTCGGAGACTCTCAGAGTCTCAGAGATTGCATGTCGATACCACAAAACATAAAATCCAAATACAGTAAATCCTCAAACCACTTGGTGCTCTTTAACTCTTTCCCCTCTGAGAATTAGGACAAAAAATTAACTATCTCTGGTAAATAAAACAAGGCTCAAGGGTTAAATGGTTCAACGTTAATTGAGGAAGTCGTCAATAAATGATTAATTGTATGTTCTGACCAACTACAAAAATTGCACCTATTTTGCATTTGTGGTAAAGTGCTCATAAAATGCTTTTTCCTTTGTTAAAAACCCATCTCAAGTTCACACCTCACTTAGGAAGATCATATCTGCTGGTGCAATGTAATATCATGACGACCTGTGATTACCGGAGAAAAGTTCTTTTGTTAAGAATGAATAATGTGAGTGATGTGTAGCAAGGTGCTCATCAACTTATTTCCTGGCTGGCAGTTTTACATAACTCATAAGACTCATAACTTGAATCATACATTAAGTGTCTTGTATCCTCAAGTATTACAAGCAGCAATAATACTTAATAATATAGGCCAACCAGCTTTTCTCACAGTTTGCTCGGTTTCTTACCGTTCACCCTTATATTTTAAAAATCTTCAGATAAAATTAGAATTGTGAGAACTTCTTAATGAAAACATGTGAAGGAATTACCTGAAAGCAGCAGCAGCACACTCAGGTTCTTGTCTACACCAACCTTGGCACTCATGGAGAGAAAGATTTCTTATCGAGTAGTACGTGTTTCCTCTGTAGTCCAAGTCCGTGAGCTTTTCGAATCCCGTTAAGCCTAGTTTATTTGAAGGTATTAGTGGGACTCTTTTCTCTCAGTACACTTTGGTGTGCAACCGAAGGTGAGATTATCATTAGTAACTTGGTTAGTGTGAGTTTTGTGTAAGGAATGAATGTGTAAGTGAACATGGGAGTGTTTGGTGGTGATGGTGTGTGGGAAAGAAATAATAAACTACATCTAAGAGTCCAAATATTTGTTTAGTAAAAGTTAAGTAATTATCCAATCAGTTATTCAATACACTATCTCTACAATTAAGCAATTAGTCGTACCGTCAAGCGTCAAACAATAGAGAAAGAATACAAGTCACCGAGAAAAGAGATGCTAAACTTAATAATTATAGTTAGCCATTAACTATTCGTACTAATCTACGAAGGTTCATCTATGCGTACAGTCCAAACTACTGATCAAATAGCTTAAATGTGATGATTACTTGTTCTGAGTGGAAAGGCTTTGCCTTTGGGTTTTACTGTTAGTCCTTATCAATAAATTGAGTAGTCAGCGTCAGTCGGAATATGAAGAGTCCAACAGTCCGAGTTGGTGTTGAAGAAATGGTGTGTATGAATTCATGTTCCATGAACGGTAGTGGTGTTGTTCGTGTTGATGAATTGTGTAAATGATGTCCAGAACACACATGAATGAACGAAGCGTAGAAGGAGAAAATACAGAAAGCAAAATTAATAATTATAGTTAATGTAGAAACAACACAATGCGTAAAAAAGTCAAGTTCATCTACGAATAGTCTACATGTCAAACTACTGTAAATCGCACACAGTCAGCAGATGTTGGTTGTGCAGAAAGTGATTGACATGTGTAATTGTCAGTTTGTGTGATCTTCAATTGTTACAATGGCTGTGGATCTGTGTGTGCTGTCGATTAGTATTGTCATCATCAATTGTGTGTGTGTAGCCAGATTTATTGTTAGTCTTTATCTGTTTTTGTTTCAGTTGGAATTGTCTTCTTGAGAGTCCAATAATACCGTAGGCAAAAAATCACCTCTCACGACTAACTCTACGTTATTCTTGTGATGTGTATACAGTGTGAATGTCTGGGTGAATAATTCGTCACTTGATAACAAGTTCGTGTGGAGTGATCTCAATTTATAAGTCTACATGGTGTCATTGTCCACCTTACGGGGGATGCGAAGTAAAGACTTACAAAACAAATTTATAATTTGACTGAAATGTGAGTTCCTACTTTTCTGCACACCTCCTTTGGATAAAAGTATTTCAGATACTTTTCTGAGTCTGCGATAGGAAATTTATGAAATAATTGAAGTGTGAAGTGTCATTGAATGTGCTTGAGGTGTTTCTCTGTGTCTACTCGTAAAAATCGTAGCTGTCGTAAAGAATGAAGTCTCGTCAAAATAGTTTTCTTAGTGAATTTCACGGATCGTTTTTGCATCATGACTTCTATTCGACTTGTGTGATGTATAGTGTATAAGGCGAATCGAATCTGGTCTATAAGAATGATTCGTCGTTGAATTGCTGACTTTGATTGAAATGCGAATGATTTTTAACAATTCATTATGTATGACTTTATGAAAGGCTGCGTCAGAAGAATAGCGAAGAACTTACCATGGACTGCAGAAAGGCCCAATATAGAGAATGACAATAGAGCCCAGTTCAATAATCCCTTGGGTAAATTCATCTGAAAAATAAATAAACAAACCTCTTTTTAGTATTTGTTGCTTCAATCAGGATAAATAAATATTCCATTCCCTGGAGAGATCTAAATGAGCTTTTCTTTCCTTTCTCTATTCTTCTCCTGAGTAAATGAACATCCTTTTAGCTCTCCCCACACTATTGTTGGAGATTCCCATATAACGTTAAGTGTAGTGTGAAGAAAGAAGAGTTTAAAAGCTGCATTCCTTTTCCTTACCGAAGTTTCCACAATTTGTGGGTTTATTGTTCCGTGGAGACCCACCACCGAACAGACATATCCTACTATTCGCTCGCATGAGTAGAAAATTAGAATTTCATACTCATATTATGTCTCTCCAATCAGTAAAAAATTTATTGCCTGAGCTTCGTAATTTTTTCAATTTGTCAATGTTTTACTGCTGTGGGCACATGATGAACCGAACAAAATCATTTTGCTATGCTCAAAACACATATGGAGGTAAAAGAAATGTAGAAGAAATTGATTTTCAATTCATTATGCTCTGCATCTACAAAGCCTGTCTGGTAAAAGCTCACACACACTTTGATTTGCCTTCTGGGGTGGTCATTATTGTTGATAGTGTTCATCTGCTCTTTTACTTTTATGTTGGATTTGGATGTGTTTAAAAAAGCACAGATTTCTATTTCCTGAAGGACAAGCTTTCTCTCGAAAACATTGACATTTTGGGAAGTGTTTGATACTAAATGTTTCTCTCCCACCGAGAGCGATCAAAATTGTCATTTGACTGGCAGGAGCTTAAAGCGAACGAAGAATTTAAAGATTACCAGATGCTAACAAACTACAAAGTACCTGCGAGTATTTGAGCAAACACGCTTTGCGAGTGTTTATTTCACTCGCTGTTGTTGTAAACTTTTCTTGCACATTACACAACTGCTGCTGTTGCTGCTACTGCTACGTACGAAACCAATCAATGACTCGGCTAAGTCGTTGACGAGTAATCTTGAATTATTTTGCACAAAAATAATTCTGCCTCATCATTTCCCATTCGAAAAAACGACAAAGGATGATCCACAAGTTTACCATTTAAGAATCTGAGAGTTCAGTGTGTGTGGAAGAAAATATACCTATCGTTAGATGGGAATAAATGAGTTCTCTCTCGCATTGTTGCTTGCATGGTGAGTAAAAAATCACCCTAACTGCTTACACAGGCTTTTCAATCAACCTTAAGATTAAATCAATTTTTTCCAATCAAATTTAAAAGCCTTTTTGAACACCAGTAAATGGATTTTGATAAAATAATCGCGGTGATATGATAGAAGAGAGAAGTGTGATGGAGATCCAAATATCTAAAATACCTTTAGGCTACACCAGGAAGTTCACTTATGAATGAGAATAGGTGATTATGATATGAAGAGATCGAAGTGGTGAAAGAATTGCCATTTTAGGCTTCATTTGAGAATTCACTTAAGGTGTCCTATTTAATATGGGGTTAATAGCAATGTAGAAATTGTACTTGTGGAAATGCCTCTTCACAAGAATTATATCTGTGAACGGATCCATTTCTGGGATTTCGGTTCCTACTGCTAATGTAAATCTACTTTATTACACTTTGTGAAACGTGATCCGAGATCTGAGGGCGATTGACGAGATGGACTAAATAATCGCTGCTACTTCATTCCACTCAATGAGCCACATGAATTGATGTCTGATGTGTGCCTCAAATTATACCTCTCTGAGATGAAGTGGGCTTTATTAAATAATTGACCACAGGTAGTCTTTACTTCAACACACCTCTCAACTCCTCACGTCCTGATTTACTTCATCTCACCTTTACAATCACCTTTACAATTTATACACACTCTGTTAATGTAAGATAGTATTGAGATTGAGATCAAATTTTTCCTGTGAAAAGCCCGTAAATAATAAAATAACTGTTTAAAGCACAGAAATTGTTTGCACTGACCCAGGGTAACAAGAACCAGCTAGGTGGAAATGCAAATCAATAAAAATTAGAATATTCCTGAGAAAATCAAAGAATTCTTTTTAGATTGGAAGCATTTGGATGAAATGATCTGAATCGGAATTTGTAACGCTGCAAAGAGTTTCAGTTCACGCGTACTGGATAAACCACTAAAGTCTACAGAATGAATGAATACCACATCGTATGGAATGAAGGAAAAGGTGTGAAGCGATGTATTATGAACCAATAAATCGTTTCCCTTTCATCCAGAGTGATTTAAGATTTGAACAGATTGAAGTTGGCAATGTAATAGCCAAAGGATCGAAGTTTCTAAGAGTTTAAAAGCCTCGACATTCGAGTACAATAGAAAAAATATTTTTCACTCCGTTGTAGAAGTCATGAATGTTTTCTAAAGGAAGGAGACAGAATTGTTTCGCTCTTCAATTGAAGTTCCGATACATTAGACTCACAGAAAACAGGTAGATGTTCATATAACTTCCTTTCCTTACGGGTTAGTAAAGATCGTAAAATTGTATCTTGAGTGTCTGTAATGTATTACATTATCCCCGTGTCGCTTGTCCTAACAATATAATTCAAACGTGCTTGTTGAACCCATCGGGTCTTGATCTTTTCGTAGTCAAGCGTCTCCAACAACTAACAACTCTAGCAGTTGCAGCAGAGGTTGTTAGATACTTGCGTATCATTTTACGGAAGATGAATCCTCAAGCAATAATTTCTTCATGAAGAATTCCCGAACAATCCTTATGTTGTACAACAGGTGCGAATGAATCCTCGAGCCATGCAGCATAATAACTGCTGTGGTAGAATATGCGTGAGTTTTTATTTTCTTTTAGAGCTAAACGGACTCTCTCGACAATGCTATGTTTGAATTTAACCCATCCTTCAGATTTCTAATGAGGAAAATACAGTAGAAAGAACGACCTGCCACTTCGTTGCGTGAAAATTCATCTCCTTACGAGCAAGTAGACGTGTAAGAGAACCGTACGAAGCGGAGCTGTAGTCTTTGCATGCCCAGATATGGAATTTATGTTCTCTCCTGTGTACAAAGCCATTAGACCGATCTATCTAAATGTCATGCCAATCTTATAGAAACCGGCAGTGAGTGAAAGAGTATTCGAATAATCGTGATGAATTGACAGATGTGCGTTGGACGTGCCTTTTATTATAATGGATTTGTTCAGATCATAATAGCTTCATCAACTATCTATCAGAATGAATGAATGATCGGCAAAGTAGATTCATTTTCCCCAAGAATGCTGGTCAAGTTTAATTAAAGACGAGTAGACTGAATGAGTGTGGGTAGTGGCCGTGTGAGTTAAAAGAAAAGACGGAAGATAATTAAAACACCTCAGCTGACCATCAAAAGATTATTTGGTAGAGAAACAGGTAACATTAATTGAACAAGAGTGATCAAATGAGATGAGAGAAGACTAGAAGACGTAGTGGAGTAGAAAAGCCTCGAAGGATTAAATTGTGACACGACGTGACTGATTTCCTGATCTTTGAGATGCAATCTTAGAAATGCCTCCTGAAAGACTCAACCACGACGATTTTAAGGATTCTTCCGTCTCTCAGACACGCCTATTCACATTGTCCGATACAAAAGAAAACGGGAATCATTTGTGATTTTGGAAAGAACTGATTATAAGATGAACCTTGGTCGTATTGTCTTTAGTGAGGTAAAAAACAAAGGTACAAGTAGCCGAAAACCGCCTTAACTTTTCATCCGTTCTATTTAGAACATTATAATCTAGGTACTACTATATTATATTTACAGTCAAGTGTGAGGTGGAAACTCAGAATCTTTCGTTTGAACATTGGAGAAAAAATTTCTAGTTTTCTACGGCAGAAGTCATGGACTTCAAACTACAGGACATTGAAGCCTCGATTATTATTGCCTCGTAGAAGTCAAGGTGTGTATAATTTAGCCAAAATTATCTCAATGATGATGATAAGGAGTTCTTCCATTTTACTTCCGCTTTCTTCCGTCACATGTCTTCTTTCTGACTAATTTGTAACTTCGGGAGAACCCAAGAGTTTGGTAAATTGCAAATGAACTCTTTTTTCTTTTCCTTTAGATGTGGCAATTCGCAACTCATTCTTATTGTCCACGAACAAAAGAAGTTCCATCACACAGAGTGAGTAAAGTGAAATGTAGACAGCTTTGTGCATTCGAATACCAGAGGAGGAAATAGACACTATATATTTATTCGCAGTTACACAGTGACTAACTAAATAAGCATTTATGATTAGACTACTAACCATAGTTCTGGCTTATTTTACATAATAAGAAGGTTGTAAACTCAGAAGAGTGTTCTGTAGAAAAACGTAATCCTTGCATGATTGCAACTTTAACCAAGTAAACCAACCCTCGCTTCTTGTTTCGTCGAACTGTCAACGAAAGTAACTTCCGAATGCCTCATTTGTAAACGCCAATCTTATCTTCATTCTCTGTCCTTTCAGAATAAAGGAAAATGCAAATTTCGCAAGAAATCTATCAGTCATCGGAAGCCAAGTTTGCGGTTGACAAAGAATGCGTGACTTTTTCTAGAAAATATCCAACCTGGCTGAGATTTAAAAAGACTCAAAGGTTTTTACATCATCCTTCCAATCTCAAACAAAGACAGATTTCTTTTAATTGAAGAAGGATTAAACTCAAACCTTTATTTTCACGAAGCAATTCGGATCATCCAGATGTTCTCCTAAAAAGCAACTCAACGAGGATATAGACAAATAGTTGAAGAGTTCAATATCTCCAATGTTGTAGTCTCATTCTTCTCGATAAAGAATTAACTTTAAGCAATGTGTGTTCTCACGAAGTTGGACGTGTGAAGAGAGATACTTTGAATAATCCAGAATCGGAATAACGAATTGAAATGCAATCTGAGACTGCAAACACTAAAAGGCTGGGACAGAATATCCGCGTGGGACTAAAAAACTGTAGGGAAGTTACTTTTTCATGAGTTGCGAAAATCTATCGTAAAGGTACTGACTTCATCTGAATATGCAAAAGGTAGTTTAAGTAACCCAAGCATAACCCAGACCAAGTCGCGCATTGCACTTTTAGCTTCACACACACACACACAAACACCAGCCAGGATTCCAAAGAATAGTCTTTTATTTCTTTTTCTTTTGTTCTATGATTCATTGGAAGACGCTGAGAATGCAATTGATCTCTATTTGGTGCATTTCCCGTCTAATTTCCCTGTGCAGAGCATAGCCGGAATGTATACGGTACGACTATAACCTACAACTCCACCACTTTTACATGTGAGCCCATGCTAAACGACGACATGCTCATCTCCGTTGAATAACACAGTAGAAATGTCTGAAAAGGAGTCTACCTAATTGTTGCCTCATATTTGTTAGAATTCACATGTCGATCTAGAAGAAGAGAGAATAGCTCATCTCTTCTTCAATCGCCCATGCACCTCAAGCAGAGTTCATGTTCCGTCTATTTACTCAAGTGTGAATCTCCTGCTTATTTTCACACACTGGTTTTTCAACTCCGAAACAAATGATTGTTTCTTTTTTTCTAGAAACTAAACAGATTCAAAAGTTCATGGTGTAGTACATGAGTGATCAAGTAAGGTGTACAGAACTTAACTGTTCTTTCTTTTCATAGGTCGATTCCGCACTACTCATTGCCGGTGAATAAAAGACTCCAATTCGGTTTGTACCTTTCAACTTTAATTAATTAAAGACGCGGAAGTGGGTGCTAATAAGATTAACCAAGGAAATGGAGCACGTCTCGGATTAATCATAGCACAAATTAATATGCAACTAATAAATTTAATTCATTTTCCCGTTGGCAGGAAGGGAGATACCTAACCGGGTTAAGAACGACAAGCTTTGACAAACCTAAGAATTAATTAAGCTTTGCTGAGAATATTACTTCAAGCTTAAGCAGACTTAATCGTATAATGCAAGCAGCAGCAAGTAGTCTCAATCTCTCACACTAGCGATTATGAAGTTAAGTATGTGTTACGCGTGTGTACCTCCTGCCGGGCCTATTTCCTCATCTTGACATAATCGACAGGTTCTGTCATGACATGGCATATGAAGTCACACCTTCTCCTAATAATACAAGACACTCAAAGTCTGCGTCTTCATTCTAAAAATTGATCTACAATTGACATTTTACTTCACAAGGCACTCCAGCACAAAAAGTGAACACGCAAATAACGTAAGGTGTTCTTCACAGAATAAAAGAGACAACCCTGTGTGTCTTGTCCAAGTTTCTGCGTTATTCTGTAGCATTTGTTGAAAGAACCTAAACCTTTTATAGTTGAAACCGTGAAATCCTAACAATTAAATGCACGGCGGTAGGTGTAATGGGTGTAGTTTAGTTTTTGCCGTAAAAAGTTAACACTGAACCTAGAAATGGTCTAATGAGGAAGCAAACTAACGAAGATTAGAACGATTGAACTGAAACAGTTGAGGTCAGAAAAAGGCTAAACATGCGTTAACAAAGGATTTTCATGCATGCATCTCTGATTTTTCGTGTATGAGAACTCCCTATAAAAGTTATTACACACAACCGTTATTTTTAATTTGAAATGGTTTATGGTTTTGGATGCAGTTTTCGTTTCTAAAAAGTAATGAGCACCTTCTTCCCATTGTGTAAGAGATGAAATCTTTCCTCGAGAACCTACGATTATTAAGTAACCATTGTGTTCCTCCTTTTGAGTTTTGATATCCCTGGCATATATCTATCAAACTAGAAGTGTAGTAATAATTACACCTTACTTTTCTACAATGAATGGAATATGTGTAGCATCAAAAACTGAATAAAAAATTCTTAGAATATAGCAGTAATTTTGAAGATTTGAGGGAGAAACATAATGTATGATTGTTGTAGGTTGGACTTGGATATACCTACCCACCGTATAACAAAAGAACTAAGCGATGAGACTGTGTGTGTGTTAAGGATTCACCGTGAACTTAATGTCATTAAGAGGAGAGTTACTTAAAAAATGATGGTTCGGTAGTTCTCAGTGTGGTAATGTATTGTACTTTTGAGAGGAATGTTTCATTTTTTCATGCACTCGGGAAGGAAAGAATCCAAAGTAAATGTGTGGTTTTAGGGAGTCGTGACTCGGAAAAGTAATTAAAATGACATGGTACGCTAAAAGTTGTCAACTTAATTTGGCCAAAAGAGATTAGAATCAAGAGGAATTCAAGACATGATGACGGATGAGCGTTTTATTATGATGATTCTAGGGAATATTTTGATGCACCCAAGAAATAAGAAGAAGGTTCATTCTCCCTTTTTCCAGATACACATGAACTTTAGTTTTTTATTGTGATGAGTTTAATCTCTAATGCAATGAGCACAGGCGAGTATAATTACTTCATCAACGTAATAAAAAGGGCAAGGACATTAGAAATGGAATTGCTCCTGACTTCTTCATTAAACATCGTTGCATCATTGACTTTTGTGCTGTACAAAGGTGGAAAATTGATCTCTTCCGAATGTGCATTCAGTTGAAATCGCATTTCGGAAGTAGTAAAAACTAGTAAAAGTTTAAGGTAGGAGCTAGAAACCGTTTATCACGGAACAAAAGGTGGACGGAGGTGTATTTTGGTAGGAGAGAATAGAATGACCTTTCCATTCGGCAGTTTTATTATTGCAACACCTTCCGGTTCGGAAATTGCTTCTTGGTGTAATTGGACAAAGAGGCGAGACAGGGTGGACACATGAAATAATAGGGAACAAGGATGACAAAGCACGAATGCCCATGTACGATTACAAGACTCAACTAACTTCTTGATAAAAGTTAAGACGATGATGACAATGCAAAGTCCAAATGTTGAGGAGTTGCATTAGAGTGAAAAACTGTCCTGGCCAATTCACCATACATCCAGGAAGCGGACTCGTTAAGTTCGTTCGTACGGCGGACTACACGCTAATCGTCGCAGTCTTTTTCGGTTATGCTCTTGGTCTGAGCTAATCTATTTGTGGAGAGAAGCAGTAGCAAGGAGAACTACAAATTACTAGTCATTAAAAGTTAATGACATTTTCAGAGCGCTTAGGTCTTCTTGACTGCAAACTAAACTGATTCGTTGACAGAAAGACGAGTGTAAGTTCAACGTGAAACTAAGAGTTAATCTCTTTCGCTTGAGATGGATAATTTGTCCTTACACGTCGTCCTTCCTTTCTCCACCTTCCTCAACCAACAACACAGATCACACCTACCTCAAATGTGAAATGAATCACAAATGCAATTTCCTTCTCGGTTGTCGGTTCAATTTAAGACTTGCTACACTGATCCTTAACAAAAGATTTAGTCCTAACAGGAAACGAACTTGCATTTTTATTAATTGTGCATGAAGTGCAATTTGCAATTATGAAATGTACAATAGTTAATTTACTCCAATAATTCTCAGAGCTAATCAGAGTATATCTGATTTTGTTCATTAAAATTTATGCCCGAAAAGATTTTTGCCCTGGGTGAACTTCAATTAAGCTTTTACCGGTGTCTGCATTCAAAGATTCAATTCTACAGTCCAAATATGCCTTTCCAGTTTCTTCCTTTGACGCCTTTCGTAATTGGATAGGTTGAAGATCAACATAAAATAATAATTGGATGCTATCGCCTTCAAGATCTTCACTAATTCTATGCGGCAAGGATTTGTCGAGTGTATGCGAAAAGATCTATAACCTTTAGGAAAACCTGGGAAAATTCGATGAGGGTGGTCAACTAAATTGTGAATTGCACAGCTACAATCAAAAGCTGTAAAGGTCCATTTGTGTGTATTTAGAATGTTTCAAATTAGGAGGTGGGAGTGGGAACCGTAAAACAGAGCTGTACGCATACAGTGCGTGATGATGCTAAACCGTAAGTTAATTTCCGACACGGAAACTAACTTACATATCCAAGATTCGTGTTTCGTCAATTCAATTTCCTCTAACACAATTCTAATCGGTCTGTAAACAAATAATTCTAATTCTTCTAACTGTTCCTATGTTCTCATCCGTCTTTAAAATGTTGTTGTTTGAACTGTCAGTCACAAAGTCATTTTAAAAAATGCTGAATTACAATGTATGGTGGAAGGTGCATGTAAAGAGCGAGGAGTGTTTCCAATTGGATTTGTGACTGAATGGAAAATCTAAGGGAGGCCAAAATCAAATGACCCCTGAACGTGATGCTACTATTACCAACAAGAACAAACTCCTAATCCTAATGCAGATGCTCAATATTATACGAATGATACGAAATAAATGACAATCATTCAACGCAGTTGCAAATGTACTGCAATAAGTTTCAAATTTGATATTCGCAGTTAAATGGTCAAATCTCACCAACAATGATAAAATAATACTACTAGTCACAGGCTTCAGCTTGCGGCTTATTGTTTCTATTTGCTCTTTAAACGTGTCAGGAGAGCTTCTCAAATCTGAAACGTGAGAACTTTTTATGCTGAACTTGCTGAATGGAAGATGCGAGTTAAGAAAATTAAACGGTGAGTAAAAGAGAGTGCGAGTGTTCTTCTCTGCTCAATGAGAATTCAGCTATGTTTGTATGGGTGCTTGACTAGTAAATCCCCCAACAGGTATTTTCAACAACTTCATCGAGTCTCATGAAGTTCGAGCAACTTTTGCCCTTGACTATGTGAATGCATATGTGTTCCCTACATACCTACAAACAAAAAGTTGTTCCAGGCATTCTTCCTCACTACCAATTAGATTGATGATGAATGAAAGCTCATTACATTCTCTCGCAGTTTACTAGAAATCTGTAGAAATCAAAGCTCCTTCTTACCTTCGTGCTGTAGTCTCGTAGTCTTGTATTGCAATGGGAGGTGGTTGGCTGGTTGAAATTAAAAAATTTCTTCACTCAAAAGTCAATGTGAGTTCACTCAAATAGCGATAAATGAAATTCTTCAACTTCCAAACTGATATTCCATTGGGAACTAAAAAGTTGCAGGCCTACAAATGGTGTGCGTGTACTTTCCAAAATCCAAAATTTGGAGAGTGGAACTTATTTTTTGAATCGCTCCTTTGCAGGTCTTCCCAGGATCCTTCCCAAAATTCGACTGAGCCTCAAGATAAATTCGAATTTCAATCGAAGAACCTTATTCCCAGCTGAAGGGTTAAGATGTAGAATGCAGCGTCGAAGAGCGACTGAGGAGGTTCAAGTTCTTTGTCATGGATTATATCATTCAGTACAGGATTCAAAAACCGAGACGGTGTGTACGGTATATTCCGTAATAATACGCGGAGATGATAAGAGTATATAATATAGTGTATAGTGTGTATACGTAGTAGTAGTAGTGGTTAATAATGTTGCCATTAAGCATAAGAAGAAGAAAACTGCACTGCAATGCCAATGCCAAGGTTAGTTTGGTGAAGGAAGGGAAGCAATTTGCGATGCGAATCCCTGTTGCACTACAACCACCACCAACCACGGTATCACAGCCTGCGAGCACGATTACAGGGGCTTAGGAAGTTTGTTCCTTATCTCTTATTGTAACAACAGATCCTCTTAACTTATTTCACATTATTTCTCCGCTCAAGAAAACCAAGCACATTTAAAGGGTGAATGCATTTCAATCTCATTCTTTCAACCAGCCCATCCATCCTTGCATCTCTTTAAGTCTTCACATCATAAACTCGTTGACATTTTTTCTTGACTTCACATCATTCGTATATCATTGTATTATCATCTCCGAAACTTTGTTTCACACTGCATTAGCATTCAATGCAATTCTTGAGTAGCCAACAACGAACAACATGATGATGAACCACTCACGTAGACACACACTATTATGATATTATGATGACTACACTCCAACTTTATACGTTGGTACGTGTAAGCAAATTCTCACGAGACAGAATCTCGTCTCCCAAAACCGTAAAGATTACATTGGTAAAAACTCTATTAACTTTACAGCCACCCGAAAGCACATAATATTCTTCAATAACCATGTGAGAAAATAATTATGAAAATTATAAAGGAGAGGAATGAGAAACTGCACTTGTAAACGAAAAGTGTACGGATATACGTCACCTAAGCCGCATAGAACCGTGATATTATATCATTGCGAAATAAACAAAGTTTATACTGCTTCTAGGAGGTAGGCTAAGCAGCAAGTAGTAAGATGAGAGAATGTTGAGCTGACAATAATCAGTATAATAATGCATACACAGAATTCCGATGGTAAACCCGCAGACTCCCGTTATAGTTCGAGAGAAATAGCTTTCTCAGGAAAACAGATATATCATTGTCATCATCCTATGGACTTATCTCTTTCCAAATCCATTTGACTCGCACCCACTTCATGAATGTATTGCTTACACCACACAAATAATTTCCTCCTTGTCGGTCCTTTATTTCCCTACGTGTGGATGTCACGTCATGCAAACTTACATAATAAATGAGATGGGGGATAAAGATACTCTTCACCAATAATCTAGTGGCATAAAATGGCTTATTTGCATTTATTTGGATAACACGCTAAGGAACATCCTGTTTAGGGCCCTTTTAGAAAGAAATGCAATTTAGGAAGTCGAGGTGAGGATAGAGAGGATGATGCTACAGGGTGATAAAACAAAATAGCTGTGTGGCTGTGGTGGAACTTAATTATAATTAAGATGCATTTTGTCATTTCACCTCTCTGCACACGCGAAATAGGAGGATGCGAGTGATACACTAACACTCTCAAGTGTGTTGCATAACAGTATTGTGAGCTGATGTGGATTGCAGATAAGGAGATAAAAGTTCTCAGATGAATTTTATCAAATTGCTACAATTTATTGCTTTCTACGTGCCTTATGAGAATTATGCAATGAAGAAGAAGGAGAGAAGCTTATTACGGCACAGTTTCTAGAAGCAGAGAAGGAAAAGCATGCGAACTGCGAACGATCTCTCCGTAAGTAAACAAGGTTTCCCCTCGTTTGCGTTTATCTTTGCTGACCTCTTCAGCCTACCAGCCTACCTGGAATCCCGTTGTGTCATTAGTAATAATTAATCACGAAGATTAATTCCTCTCAAATGCCTCGCCAACTTGATAGTTTAGCTACAATCATTCTCACGCAGAAACGGCAATGTGTTAAGTTTAACAGTGATTTCAAATACTTTATATTATTGCATGCTCGTTAGCAGAAGAGTTTCTTTTAAATGAAATATTATAAGTAGAAAAACGAAATCCACTTTGTAACAAGTAAGATTGGGTTCAAGAGGTGCACATTTCTCGTAGCAAATGATTTTGTAATGGATTTCCACTGCTGGTTCAATTGTAAAAAACAAAATACAATGAAACGTGAAGCATGTAATGAAATGATGGGGCTGAGAGTAATTGTGTCAAAATTAAA
>JAQGAD010001566.1:0-18495 GCA_034696625.1 Isotomurus palustris | reverse complement strand
CTCTATAAAAGAAATCTTAGGTAGTTGTCCATTATAATTAGGAAGCACAGATGAGGGAAGGATGTAATCATTAATCATTTACAGTTACATTCCAGATCGTAAGTCACGCTTGAGTGTCAATTACATTTCTGTTAGGAAGATAAAACACGAATAATGTATCTGGGATGTTTCCCCAGATGAGTACTTTCTGAGAAAGACCTTCCGAAAGCATTAAACGGACTCTCAAAGAAGTGTAACCAGCATTCAAATCATCTTTCGTTTCTGTTTGACGAGGAAATAAAAGACCGAGTGAAAGAGAATGCAAATAATACTTCCACTTCTGTCTGTACTGCTGTTGACTGTGACACGTGTTTAGGAGAAGATGCGAAATGAGAAATCTCTTTTTGTGATGGAGAAAGATCAAGGGACGAAATGTCCAACTGGGTGATACGACTTGTACATGCATACCAGAGAGGAGGCACCCAGAGAGTTAGGAATCCGATTTTCTTTGCAATTTATTTTCCAACGGGTTGCATCCGATCTCTCTCCAACATTCAACACAACAACAGCTTGATAGAAAAAGGTCGCTTTTCTTCTAACCGTAATGTTCTGAATTTGATGCTCCCACACACAAACTGCCATTCGATTTGCAGATACTTTCTTCGAATGGATGTATTGCTGCTCCCCAGCTTAAAACCCATGTGTGTTCTTTGATGGAATCCTCTGAGAAAATAAAATCCTGAAAGAAAAATTTAGATTACTTTCCGTCCTTTACTAAATTGAACAATGTGTACGTACAGCCCAGAACCCAAAAATAAAAATAAAAACAGTCTAAGCAATAGAGAACGTTCCTTCCCAAGTGATTGATTGATTCAAACTTCAGGTTTTTTTATTTCGACTGTCTAAATCGGTGGTATTTGGGTATCATAAGGGAATATACCTATTTATTTTACAACACCCTAATCTCACATTATACAGGCAGGTTTGTAGCAAGAAATATAATGTATGGCCCTCATGAATAAGATACAGCCAACAAATGGGCACTGAAGGGACCACAGGGGGTTCGTCCTGTTGATGTGCAAATCTACAGCTCGACCGCAATTTGTGTTGCCTCAAGCTATAGATCCTTCCACATAAAGTTTTATCAGTCGTTTCTCATAATATTTAAGTGCCCAAACCATATAGACTGTCTCTCAAACTAGAAAGTTTGTAAAGGCCCATTCACGAGCATCTCCCATTCCATTACCTTCGATTACTAATTACATCAGAGAACTTATTGCTGTATGCTGTAGGGTTTCTTGCGGAGTAAACTTTATTAAAAATGAGCATCTCTCTCTGCAGCCAAATTACTTTTTGTAATAGGTTTATTCTTTCTTCCCGTTGCGTGTCGACGGATGAGAAAATGTGTCTTGAGGTTATTTGCCAGGTGTATTCATCTCTGGTGTAATAAATCCGAAGGTGTATGTATATAGTGTATGATGATACTTCTGTGATGTTCTGATGAAGGAACTCACATTCCTCTTTGATCTATTTAATATCCCATAAATGCCTGAGGTTCAGTCACACACCAGGGTTACATTAAAGGGCATTTCAGTTCAGCATCCCTGGTAAACTCAATTGTTCTGACAAGGTGATAGAAGGCTTCAGCGATAATGACTCGAGGGTCCAGATTTGTGGGAGAATTCTCGCAGGTCTAATGAAATGGAATGGAAAACTGGAAATCAATAGGCAGGGGCCTCTGAGCCTGAGCTTAGCACACGAACATTCTTCGTTTAACAATTTGTGTTTCAATTTCCCTGATCTCATCCTCATCGGAATTTCCCCTCAACTACTGTATTGCTTTCCCATGTGCGCCCACAGTAGTATTATCATTCTGTGACCTGAATAGTTATGTAATGTTTCAGTCGTAGTCATAATCAGATTGGGAAAGTGATATTAAAAGCGTTACTGACTATAGTGCTTTCTCTTCTGTCACTCCGATTTCCCTTCATAGTTTCATAGTTCTCAGGAGACGGGGGAAAAGGTGGAGGAATGTGGGACCCAAATTTCATTTCGGGTAGTAGGTGCAGTGGTGGTAGTGGATATGTAGAAAGTGCTAATAGGGACACAAGGTGGATTGGATAACTGCCTCATTTTGGGCCACGAAGAAGGAAACACGGACGAAGGAAGGGAGTGAGTGTGTAGGACTGGTGACTTGGAGTATAAAATCAAAGAGCCAGCAGGCGCTTTCTCCATCTCTCATTGCACAAGTTCCTCTGTCCTGTCTGTCTGGCTCCTCAGATCCTCTCCTTCCTCCTCTACTAGCCAGTCCAATTTCCTTTGATCATTCCTCTTGTCTACCTTTCATCCATCTTATCAGATGAAAACCAAGGAAAGTAGTAAATCATGTCATTTTTAACTATATTCCCCAAACTTTTTCCTCCCAATAAGTTATAAAAGGCAGTCTGGGATCGAGAAGAGTTCATCCTTTCTCTCGCTGACAGTAGTCTAAGAGGAAAATGTATTGGTAGAAAAAATCATACCATAAAGTTCTTAGCAAGGTGGATTCCCCATTCCTTTCTTCTTCTTCATATCTCATATATACTAAAAGTTCATATTGCCCTCAAGAGTTGACTCATCCTTAAGAAAACAATAAAAAAATTTAGCCAGCAGTAGCCAATCTAATCTTCAATTTTTTATGAAAAATAATATGAGTCTGGGTTAAGCAGTAAAATTAATAGGCTACAGTCAACGTCGTGCGTCCAACAGCTATTTAAATGTTCCAAAGTTCCAACTGGGAAAGTATGCATTTCCATATCTATGAAACAGTAGAAAACTACAAACATGATCAGAAATGGTGTGTTGATTTGATTTTGAAGTACGCAAAAAGTATGAAGCCTTTTTAGGACTTTTGTCAGAAAAAAATTCTACTGTTCTTTGCATAAAACGTCGGCTTTACTTTCCACGTCTAAAGAGATGTCTCCTAATATTTCTTCTATATGGGCACACAGAGATGTGTTACACACTGGGAAGGGATTCAATTGAGGTGGTATCAGTTACATACATTTACCGCAAATTGCTCGTCGTTTGTTACATAATGGTCAATTTCCACAAGTCCTTACTGCACATGTAACCTGAGACTTATTGGACAGTTTTAGATCATTCGGGAGTGGAGATAACGGAAAGTAAAGAACTCGATATTTGATTGCAATCAATTGATATGTTACTGACTCTGTGACTCTGCTGGGAACAACTCAGGCCAATTTCATCTAAAGAGCTCTGAACTTAATACTGAGTGAGTAGCGTCAGCCTCCAAGTTGTGTTTCTTGGAAAATGGAAAGTACCTAAATTACTGTAATACGAAACCATTCACTCAATCAGTTGGGAAGTGGACGTAATACAAGCAATTTACTTTGAGTTTGAGCTCCACAGTTTCCGTTACTTGGAAAGAAACTAACAAAGGATTAGATGGAATTGTGTTTTGCGAAGTTAAAGATTGGGAAGCATAAGACGCAGGTAATATTATTGGATATTTGGAGTAAATCGAAGACCCAGTGGGGTGCAGGTCACTCAAATGAACTGCACATTAGAACGGATATATCGTTATTGCTTCCGGGTTCTACTCCTTTAGTCCTAGCAAGTAAACTACTTCTTGAAAGAGTTGATATTTTTAACGTACTCAATAATTTATTGCTCTCGGATGTTCGTGAATTACATGGACGAACTGAAATGCACTTATTGTTAGTTTATGTGGACATAATACACAAACACGTATAATTCTGATGTTGACTGGTGAACCTTGGGAATTGTAAAAGTTGAGCCCGTTCCATCGCAATTTGAAAATCCTCATAGTTATACTTGTATTGTATTGTTGTATTGAGTGAACAGTGAGCGTAGTAAAATGATGGAGAATACAATATGAAGATTTGCACCTTCTACTTCTAAGTTATTAAATAATGTAGGTCAGTAGTTTAAAGTCGTAGAACCTAACACACAAAAATATTCTAGGATTCGATTTGTATCAAGATATCTAAGAAGCCAAAGCAATAGACAAACATGGCGTTCGCAGCAGCTCGTATGATAAGAAACCAAGACAAGAACAGGCCGGCTCCCCTCCATTCTCGAAGACCATCTAAAGATGATCACTCGAGATCTCGGAGTAAGGTACGGAAGCGTTAAACTACAAAAATATGAAACTTAATGAATCGTAGCTTGAAGTATCAAGTTACATTCAGGGTGAAAGCATAAAATCGACCAGCCATTCAGACTGCAATCAAACTTCTTGCACAGCTTCACAAGCAAAGTACTTTCGAGAGATGGTGAGGCTGTGTGTGTATTATCACACCAGTTTATCTCGCAAACCAGCACCGTGTTATAACGCAACGAAAGAGTCTCAACTCGAACTCAAATCTCACACAGGATCGTGGAACCAACAACGTCGAGTTTCTCCTAATGATTGCAAAAAGAGTGTGTTTGCCATGCCACACCAACTACAACTCCACTTTAACATCAGCTCTTCAAAGCTTAATTATAAATCGAACTCAACAGAGGATGAAAGGGCACTGTGGTATTTTGCAAAATGATTTGAATTTAGATCTTTTCCAGGAAGGAGTGACTCGATTCGTGTCTCCATTAGTGAAGAAGGCAGGTTGAGTGTAATGCAAATACCCAAAGTGTTTACCAACGGAGAGTTAGAAGAGCTGAGAGTACCACAAAGCTTTATCTGACTGTCCGACTGTCAGCTAGTTCAATTGAGTAAAATCAAAACATCCGAGGCAGGAAGGCAAATCCCCTCAACAAATGCTGTGATTGAGTGATGCTTACTTGGATTGTAAAATTCATTGTGTCTTTACACACTAAACTGCGTTCTTGTTATGTACGTAGGATTTTGTAGGATACTTTAGATCTCTTGAGTTGACATGTTGTCGACAGAGAGAGATCGAGAGAGAGAGAGAGAGAGCTAGAGACTCCTCTCTACCCTTCACGCGAATATTGTAGAACGTAGACAAGATTAGTTAGTAGTCAGGTCAAGAGGGAACAAGTGGATTTGCCATTCTTTTGACGTACGTTTCATTATTCCTCGAAATGAATTAGAAAGGAGAAAGCAAGAGAAAGGAAGAAAGAGAGGAAGCCTTTTCTCCCATTAATTTTTCCGCTCTAAATGGTCTTTGTTTGTGAATGAGAGTAGGCAGTAATATCTCATTTTTCGTACTTAACCCTTTGAGGCTCTTCTCAAAAGAAGGACCAACAAGAATGAGAGAGTCTTGAGCCTTCAAACTCTTTATTTGAATTGATTGTGTCTTGTGGTGGTACAGGAAGTTCCATACCTCGCAGTTCTCTGTGACCAAAAAGAGTTAAGTATCTTTGAAACCTCGACAAAAAATGTGGTGTATTTGCACAGTCTCTCGTCTGCTTCTGTGGTGAATGTGGTGAATGTGGTAAGGGTGTCTTTCATTCAACTCCGACTTTCTCTGGTGAAAGTCAAATTGTTGTTTACTCTTAGCTCACTCACTCATCCTTGAAATGAAAGAAGCGTGTGGATTTATGATAAATGAGATGTTCTAATGAGAGGAGGGTAAATACCCAGCCACTTTTTCCCAATACGAGTTTCACTCTTTAGAGGCTCACCGACGTGGCGCTCTGCTGGGGCTTTCACTTTAATGATAGTCTCCAGACCTCATCAACTTAACCGACCTATCAAACTGGAAACACTTTCGCTCCTACTTCCCTCTCATTTCGACAAGCTATATAAACTTACACCTCTACTTCTTCCGCTTCATTTATGCAATTCCACAGAGTGGAATCAAGAGTCTTGAGGACTGAGGACTTTGGTTCTCTTCAGCCCCATTCGTCGCACAAGACACTTTCCTTTTCGCAGTAAAGTTCAAGGCTGCTTTGAAATTTCTGGACATCTTTTCGTGTGTAGACTGTATTGTGTAGGTGTGTGAGTAAATATTGCTGAACTGAAGTGTACCTACTCTCAATCATTTTTCTATCTTCTGTCCTCGCTCTTTGGCTAGAAAAAAAATCCGTAAAATGAGGGAATGAATGCGTTGTTTGAAAAAGCTGAAACTCTGCTAATAACCGGATGAAAAATGTTAGAGTGAATGTTGGAGAAGAGATTTTCTGAAAACTAGCTTTTTTACTCCTGACTCTAGTAGAAGTTATTAACTCTCTTGTTGTGAAAGAAGAAAGGAGAATTGACCAACGAATCGTGAACCGAGTTTCCCTCAGAAGTAAAGAAAGCATGGACGGCTTCGTAAGTAAAAGGAAACATCCATTAGCTCAGCGGTTACTCTGTGTGTGTGTGTGTTCTTTTCATTTTCCGCCATCGTAGACAATTAAATCAGAATGTCTTAATTGCAATATCATGTTCTTTTTCTTAATCGATTTTCTCAGGTATAAGTAGGAATATGATAAAGGGATTTCATGTACGCTTGAGGGCCTGAGACTGAGATGAGCAAATGGATTCACGGAATCCTATCAGCTGCAGCACTCGTCATAAGCAACTCTGTCTGCTCTCATAGTCTGTTAATGCATATTGTTCTTTCTATTTTCAAGTAGCACACGCAATAATGTAATTTGTGAAGAAAGTTAATGACAAATTAATGTACTGCTCAGAACTTCAGAGAGGAAGAAACAAGAAATATAATACGAACTTCATTAAAATGAACAAGTACTCGTCGTAAGTACACCCAGAACGCTTTTTGAGACGGGTTCTCTTGTAGGCTTTTTTTGCAATTACTTTCTACATGAAGTAACAGCAGGACTTTATGCAGGCTATTAATACGTAATTGAAAACAGAGCTCTGAATGAAGTACTCATGGGTCTGGGAATGTTGTGACAGTTAATATTTATGCACATAAAGAACTATTGTTCTCCAAGAGACAAGCCCGTTGACACATGTACACAGGATCTAAAAGTTGAGAACTCTCTCATGATTAAAGAACTGCGACAACTGAAGAGAATAAACAGGTGAGTCCTTGAGTGTTTCCATACATTCCATTCATAGTGACCCCATTCCGAGGCTCCCAACCGTTCAGTTCTTCGATGCAGCAGGACTTATGGCCTGCTTTCCGTAAATGCTGTCAGGCAGATCTCTCGTTGTACGAAAGCATTCAGGAAATTACCTTTCGCCTTTCTACGAAGTGGAAATAGACCTTTCCACTAAAATGATGATAGAAGATCGTCTTCATCATGCTGACAGTTCTGTGATATCTTTCAACTTCGTCTTATTACTTATAAGAAATGTGCAGGATTTCTCTGTAATATTACTTGTAAGCTCTGCTGTATATAAAAGATGTAGTAAGTGAGAAAAAATTGCACAATTAAGAGAGAAAAACGGAAAAATTACATGACACATTACAAAAAGAAAGTTTACTTGTGCAATCTACCATCGTTTTACCTGTCAGGATGTTGTGGCAGTGAACGGTGTCATCCGATTACACCGCTTCCGTTGTGTAATAATAAGTAACTTTGTGGCAAGATTGTGAAGTGCAACACAAGAAGTTGTTCGGCTTACACAGGAACATCCAATTAGTTTGGTCACTTGCTAGCGTGGCTTTTCCGTTAGTTTCTCCTCTCTACGTAGGTAAGTTTCAAGGGAAAGGATTTCTCTGGAGGAAAAGATGCTTATTCTTACTGCCTCGTAATTTCTTACAGTTCCATAATACTCACCATTAACTCCGCCACCAACTGGAGGGCTGGAACAGTTGTTCCTGATCTCAAGAACCTCTTACTCCAACTTTTCCTTGGTTTTACCAAAATCCCAACACCTTAAAACGGCTGAAGCTACTCTAATTCTTATTTAGATCCATTAAGCTGGTGAACAAAGGTTGTGTATCTTAGAGAATATATGTCTCCGTACATATTGCTTCTTGGTCTTTTCTCTATTTCTCTCTTGTGGTTCTAGAATCTAGACTCTAGACTAAATGATTTAAAAGAAAATACCATCAAATGTATGGCTTGAAGTAGACAAGATCCGGAGGAAAAAATCATTTTTCCTTATATCTCCTAAGTAATCCTTGTTAACGTGAACTTCCTAAATCCATCGGACGAGATGGACTTAAGAGAACAAGTCGAGTGTACATGGAGAATGTACAGAACACGTAGAGTTGTCCCCATAAATATCTTTAAATAAGTCGTGGCACGGCAGCAGGCTTTCTCCTGTAGGTAGGCCGAAGAAGCTATCATCTCCACGAGAGATCCGATCCAACCGTATTGATTCGGATATAAGTGAGTGCTCTGGGATTGGATACGACGAAACTGGATGGTCGGACATGTCTTGCGTTTGCCGGTATAGACAGTTTCTTCGTTAGACCGTAATCTTCCAGCAATGCTGACACCAATTTCATGACAATTTAGTCTATTCCTTAACACTGAGCCTCCCCACTTCCTTCGCTCCTGCTGGCTTTCTCCAGACACATCTCTCCAATCTACTTACACGCAGTCATTCCGATTTCAATTCACGAGAAGCAATATCGCATGCACTAGAGCATTCTCGTTGCTTCCACCCATTTCGATACATCAGGTCCCACTGTACTCTTCTTCTCCCAGTAGTTATCAATAGTGACAGCGTGTATACTACTGAGCTATAATCTGTAGTACAGGTTGCGAGTAGATTGTGTAACTGGAGTAATGATATTAGCAGCCCTTGTAGCAGAGGAAAGTTTGCTTTCTCTTTGCAAACCTCTCAATATTACAGTTCCTGTTCACAAACAAACTACTAATGCTTAGCAAGGCTTGTAACATTAGCTCTCCACTGCATTTTTACTCGCAATCATCCACTCTCCCTCTGAAGTTTTGCTATTACATTGTATATAGAGTCATTAGTAGTAGCCACTGCCAGCGATACTTTCTCTCTAACTCTAACGCTACTAATAACGCTACTAACAGAACTAGCAATACTAAAATAAGCAGACCTGCGATGACGGATAAGTAAACAGAAATTCTATTCTCCTATTTCGCTTTCTCTCTTTTAGCGAGATTAGTTTATTGATCAGCAATAACCGCCGTAGTAATTGTTATGTGGAGTAAGTAATGACAAGGAACTCGAGGAAGTCTCTGTGAAACACCAGTAGTTATGTAGTTTGCATGGAGGAAAGAATTTGGTACAAATGATAGGGACGGGAAATATCATAAACAGTGAGTACACAGTGGTTAGTAAAAGTAGAGTACATCTCCTCTCTGAGTTATTTTCCTTGCGGTGACCACTTTTCTAGCCAGCAGGTCTGCAATGTGTGAATGGAAAAGTTTGCTAGTAAGGTTTCTGTCGACCACTTCTTCGTAGTCTTTAAGTGTTAGTGGGGCTGTACAAGTGGTGTGGTGGCAGAGCAGAGGACAGTAGGACAGTTTGCTCCACTTGATCCTGTTTCTCAAGCTACATCACCATCACCTTCTCCCCCAAAACTGTATAAGGAGAGAATGACAGATAGATTTTCTCATTTTCTTCAATCCTGTCAACCGCATCGGCAATAAATTTTTACCAATTGGAAAGGCACTCTCCATCCCACTTGTCCTGTTGCTTCGACCTAACTTTCTCTCTGACGTACACTCTGTTGTCATCTTTATGTTAAAGCCACTCCTCCTCCGTCTTCACTTCTCCGTACAATAAAAGAGGAGTGGCTGCAGTGGTTGTAAGATACGCACGACAACCAACATCCATCCGTCCATTTCTATTAGAGATAGCGGCACACACATAGTTTCCACCAAAGTAGATTGGAGAGCGTGGAATACGAATTTTCTAAAAATTACATTCGCCTCCAGTGGACTTTCTCAGCTCATTCGATTGCTGTGCTCTTCCCAGTCTGTTAAGTCACCCTGTAGGATATATAACATCCGCCTAGAATTATTTCTTCATCTAGTTTCTGGGTCAAAAGTAAGATTTTGATTGTATTTCTTTCTTTCTCTAATAAATTGTGCTTTCCACAGTTTCTCTCTTCCTTTCTCTTCTTTCTTTCTAGTTGACTGCCTACCAATGAGCATTAGAGCATCATCTGCTCATTCAGGTTTCCTTCTGGCAGGAAAGAAAGAATAAAATCCTGGTCTCTAGACATGTTACCACTTAAAGTCTTACTCGCTGCTTGTATGACTTAAAACAATTATTGTATGCAGAGTGAATTGAATTTCCTCTCGGTTGCGAAGTGAAAGCACTTTCTTTTTGAGTCCGAGTAAATGGAATACTTGCATTGATTTACAGTGCAAAGTAAACATTTGAAGAGCTTTTCGAACATCTCCACTTGGAAATAAGAGGAATTGATAAACCCATTTGTACACAAAAAGCACCGACTTCCGTCAGAATTACTGTGTTTGAGCAAAACACAAGGACCCGTATTTCTCGAGGTAAGTGTAAATAGCGTGTGCTACTACTACTACTGCTACTACTACTACTACCACTATTGTACACTTTATTGTATGGACTGTATTTGTTACGGTGTGAAATATATATTTATATATCTACATAGTTTGCTCTTGTTTTATACACACTATTTGAGCAGTAATAGGACAAGGGAATAAGGAACCACTATATACTTTCCATCATTTTTTGCAGTTACTGTTTTTTAAACAGTAGAAGGATTTGGGAACACTTTTCTCCAAAGTTATTTGCATTCAGTGAATAACAAAAAATAGAGAAAGGAGCAATATGATAAATGCAGAGAAGTCTTTGTTTTCTCTTTTAGTTTAAATAAAATGAGAAAGGTTGGAAGGCATTTGTGCCAGATAGACAGTGACTCGGATGTTTTGGGGAAAAGAAACAGAAATTTACGACACTCGTTCAATTGCTGCTGGTGTGCTGGAGAGAAGAGAAATCTTCAAAGCTGTAATTGACCACTCGAGTGAATTTATTACCAGCTATTGTTTTTATTACCACCATTTAATCAATATCAAATCTTTGAAGCAATGTGACTCAAAGAACGCAAAGGAAATTCGATTGGATTTTGTGATCCAGACTGCAATATCTCACGTCACACATAGAATGAGCTTAGGTCTGCAGGTAGACGCGGTGGATCTTTTACTGGAATTAACTTGGAAAGTAGTAATTTGAGATAGCTTCTGTAGTAAACAACGACAATGACACCCACGGGATTTTTACCGTGGTTTGCGGATCCTAATCAGTTTTAGTACGTGGAAATATATGAAAGGACAGATTCGGGAGTGAGGGAAAGTAATGGCATAAAAGGTTGAAGGAAGCTTCAGTACATATGGGACTTATTTTTACCATTCCATGTCAATCAAAAGCAACCTCGTTAGGAGAAACTTACCTTGATTACTTTGTTGTGGCTCCCTTGGTTCTCTTCCAATTTGGTAGGTAATGAGACATTTAGCTAGCTTCCACGGTATCGAATTTAGAATCTGCATATAATATAGTGTAAGGAATATGGCTGCTATTAAAGTCCAACGTGAGGAAGACCGATAGTGTGCGGGGAAAGGAGTGGTGTTGGAGTTTTGGAAATCCCCTGTCATTTCATCACTGTGATTTTGGCCTTTATTGAAATGGCAGGAAGCTAGTTATGAATGAGTTGTGGGTGACAGTTTGTCAGTTGTGCATGAAGTAGAACAGTTCAGATGAGAAGGGAAATCTTAGGAGAGGGATCTTTGCTTTCAGTATATTGCCTCTTGCTTCTATCAAGCATTCTTCAGACTTATTTCCTTCCATCTCGCGTGTGAAAGGTGCCTCTGTAGCAAAAGTGCAATAGATGTAGATAACCCTCTCACTTATTTTCTGTACAACGATTGTGTGACAGACTGTCAAGAACGGAGGAATCTCGGAGAAAGGATTTGCAGAGGAGTTACTAAGCATTCCCCTACCCTTCCCTCTAATAATGTGGATTACCGAAGAGGTGAAAGTTGACTCAAGTATTTTGAAGACTGAAACTTAATGCGATGAAGAACTTTCCTCTCTCAACGTCCGTCGTTGTTCTGGATAAATTGTAATTTGTAGTGCAGTAGTTGAAGTTTAGTGCGGATTTGCTCAAACATGAACTCATGAGCAAGTGTGTTTCAGTTCGTAGAGAATGGATTATTCGTAGAAATTAGAACACTACTTCGTCAACAACAGAGACACTCACAAAATACGAAACCTCAACAACCCAACAACCTAATGGCCGAAAACAACCTTTGTAATGAAGTGAACTGGTGGAGCTGTTGGAGATCTACGAAACTTTGAGGACAATGCGAACTTTGTTTCTAATACTAATAGAGTGAAGTTATGCCAAGGTAGTGAATCCTCACGGTGTGTTGTAGATGCAATAAGTTAAATTCAGTTGTCCCAAGTAGTTCCATTTTGCTAGTTTAAAGAGATTGATTGAGCTTGAATAGAACAATAATATAATCCAATTATTTTCTAGTGCTGATGATGATGAGGATGATGATGACAATAGACAACTCTGTCTTGGATGTGAATACCCTTCCTCCTGCACGGCCGCATTGTTTCATTTTCATAAAGTTTCGTAATTTACTACCACTGTATAAAGTTTGACTAGAAATATTCCTTTTCAAAACTCCAACAGATAGAAAAGTACATCATTTTGTAGACTAACTTATTCTTAGAAGTATCAAATATATATATATATATATACCTACTGTGCAAGAGCTCTCATCATCTCACAAAGAACATGCATGCGGGAGTTGTGTCTCGTAATTTGGTACGTTAATTATTCACTTTTATGGATGGTAAAATATTATTCTCTGTGGTTGTTGCCTCGTGCTTCACTGCTCACCTTTTATTTCGCTTCATTTAACTCCATAAAGATCTGTAATCTCACTCAACGACTTCTTATCAACAAGCTTTTATCGAGTGCCTAATTTTATTAGTCAATTCCAACGGGAGTAAACAGCTTGTTTTCTATAATGTACACAAAGTATACTTACACTTCTGTAGATTTAGCGGATTCAATATAAACGAAATTGCGTGTAGGTTGTTGAGTGCTTTGCGAGTGAAAGTGGGCTTGCGTGCAAATCCATGTAATATGCATAAGTATATTGTTTTTTTGAATTTGAGATGCAAGGTAAGTGGATGCTGTTTGTTGATGCTGGTAGACCGCAAAACTTAAAGATATGACAAAAGTTCCTTTTGCATTTTAAGGTGTGGGCAGGAACAAAAGTTTCATTATATTTGAATGAGCGACATGAAGGGAAAGACAAGCATTTATCTTACAAACGAAAGTATGAGAATTTAAGGAATTTGTGTTATATATGCTTTTAGCTTCAAGGTTTTGTAGAGATGTTATCTAAACCAGAAACTGTATGTAAATCTGATTCAAGAACCACAAATGGTGCACCATTTGTTCCGAAAACCAAAACACGAACTACAGCCACTGTGAACAGAAGGGCAAGAGAGTAGACGACGGAAGAGTGCGAAGTGAAAGTGTACGTAAAATATGATGGTCCTTTCTCTACGAGACCAGAGACCAACTAGACCAAGTAGGTTCTCCTAAAGTACATTTGGGTTTGCTTACACTCACCTTGAATTATTGCGGGCACTTAGGAAAATGGAATATTTTATGTAAATATACGTACTTCCAAGTTTTTCATGAAATTTTCAACGCTACTGAACTGTAATAAAAGATACCAAAAGTCGGTGGGCCCCCAAAACAATTCGATTTCTCACAGATCGAGAGAAAGAGAAAGCTATTATACTTTTAGTTAATTATTATTTAATTACACGGGGGTCATTTATCCGAATCAATGGTCCATTTGTTTCTACTTCAATCACTTCAGTATATGTTAAGAATACCCCGTGTTCAAATGCTACAATATAAATTTTTAAGTAGGTTGAAGGAAAGTATACGTCTCTCAAATTAATTAAGTGTCTCTTCGTGTAGATCCGTAAACTTGTAAGTAACGACTTAGAGCTTCTGTGATCAGCTGAAACCTTCCCACGATGAAGGACATTGAAAGTAAAAGAGGTACGCATACTAAAGCAAGTGACAAGAAGAATCCTTTTAGCTCTACAAGGCTGACCTTGCAGAGCGTGACGTGTAGTACGTACTCATCAATTTCATTCTCCTTACAACTTAACAAGCGACTGGTTTAATGATAATGAGTTCAGGCTAACCAAACTTCGACAGCGGTGTCTTCACTTAACGTAGCAGCAACCCGGTAAAGCGTGACTTGCACACAGTAGAAGTAGGGAAACTCACACAGCCGAGGACTTTTCAAATCCGTAAAGCTGTCCTTCTTTAATATTTAGAGGAGAGGAAAGTAGGGAGAAGATCTCTTAATGAAGACAATGAGAGACGGGTGAAAGACAGGCCACGACTTTTATCCCAAACCTCCCAACATCAACATCAAATTTCGGTTATAGAGAGGATCTTGCACTTTTGCACAATTTAAGGGAAAAGCAGACGGAAAGTTTTTCGCACGTCCAGTCACGAAAGTCACTGCTACGACCCTGATAAGAAATTCAAGCAGAAAGAAAGCCAAAGATCTGAACGACTTTTTCTCAGGGCACGAAATCGCAAAAGTTTCTCAGCATGACGGATTTCATCGATCACATTGAACATCAGAATCTGAGATTCCCTAGTCGTGTGGTGTACTAATGCTCAACCGCCACCTTCTTCTTCTTCTTCTTCTTCTTCTCCTTGTGCTTTTACCAGGTCTGCCAGTCTGGCTCTCTAACTGTGCAGAGAAAACATGATTTCCCCTTCCTTTCTCTCATTTCTAGGCCATCCATTCTTACACTAAAAGCCATCACTACCACCACAATGGGTCTTTTAAAATGTCTACACTGAAAGGAGGAGTGCATTAGGTATTCATTTCCAATTATTACGGCTAAAGTGTGAGAGATTAAAGAACACCACCCTTCTTCCTTCTTTCCCTCTCTCAACTCCCAATGGATCTTTAAACGATTCGGTTGGAACAACACGCTTGTGTGTATATCCCCAATAATTGCATTTCCAAAGAAGAATAGAATCGAATGGTTATCCGTGGCTTTAAAATGCTTCTGGGTTTCCCTCCCACTCGATCCTTAAGACGAAGGAAAGAGGCGTTCCGCATGAACTATACTTTCGCCAAAAGCTTTATGGAGACATTTATGGATTTTCAGTATAACGCAGATCAGAGCGGATTTGAGGAGTGTGAGCAGAATAAGAATTACAGTGAAAACTTGTTCAAACGTGGAAATTTCTTTGGATCATGAGCCAATCATTTTTATTGAAAGAAAAAATAAACCCGAATCCTCAGATGTATAACCGTAAAAAAAGTCTGTCATTTGCATTGAGACATTTAATGTTGGAGATGTCTAAAAAAATCTCGACACACAACAACTGCGACCCAGACTTATTAGTATTCTCCTCAGCTTGCAACGTCTGTCTGGAACTGCAACAATGCACACACATTTTGTAGTTTTCTTTTTTTAATGAAGACAAATTGGGAAGACCCTCCACTGTATTTTATTATAGTGTTTTGAACTGCTGCTGCTCCTCGGGCATGGGAAGCTAAATTTTAAGTGAGACGCTTCTTCTTCCTCCCGAGGAAAAGTTAAACTGCACAATTCATAGAAAACTTTATTGCTTTCCAATAGTTGCTTACTCTCCTCGGTTGAGAATCGTCAGTGCTTTCTCATTCCAAAACTTTTTCGCTTTCCCGATAGCAAAATTCTCAATGCCAATGTCGACTCAGCAAGTTCCATATCTTTCTTATCATAATGCAGAGGAGCTGGTACACTTCCTTCAGCTCTGCTGTACGTGTCCAAGGTGTCCTTCTTTCATCTCCTTTCTCTTTAGTAGGTGAAGGAACGTCTAGGATGTGTGTGTGTGTATAACTATAGAAGCTTAGGTGAAGTGTAGGGACAAATCTGTAGAGGTTTCGGGAAGATGTATGTGGACCGACGGAAGGAAGTGATCCCATCTGAGTCAGGTAGAGAAAGAGAAGAAATCTCCTTAAATTTTGGCAGTAGAAGGTCGTATTTTCCTCTTTTGTATGCAAAATAACCTGCCAACGACTCACTTTTCAAGAATTTCTGCTTTTAGCCCACCGCACACGTATCGTAGTTAGGCTTCCCATATCCAAAAACTTGTGCTTCTGTTGCACATACGAGAGTAGAAGTAAGTTAAATCTTCAACTCCGCCAGCAGTTGATTTACAATGTGACATCCTCGACAGCCGTATCTTCTTTGCAAAGTACGGAAGTGTACACGAGGAGAGATAGTTTGGTGTATATATCTCTGTTACGTGACAGCATAAAGCGGCTGTGTGATATATACATTAATGATAACAGAGTGCAATCTAATGATCACAGAAGATGTAAACTTTATTTTGTAATATTCTCTCTATGATATTACACGGACACGGTGTGCAATACAAAATCTAAAAGTGTCGTCGTCATTCCTGTTTGGCTGGCTTGATCTGCTTTCACTGTGTGACTTGTCCAGCAATAAAAGAAGCATTTTGCGTGGACTCCATACGAGTAATTTTGAGTAAACAGACGCCTAATCTTGATTGTACTGGATTGTAAGCAGGCTCGTACAAAGCCATCGGACGGCGGAGGACATGTCAACCAAAAAGGATCAAGTGGACCTAAGACTCCAACACTCAGTGCCAAGAATGGTCATGGACAGGGTAAAAATGGACAGAAATCTGGTCAGAAAGCACCTTCTGCCCAGAAAGGTCAAGTTAAGGTGCAGACCAAGAATCCTCCCAACAACAAAAACGGCAAGAAGAACAAAAAAGGCCAGAGACATCAGACTTATGATCTTGTGGTCACCATCGACCTGGTAAGCCTTTCAGCCATTTCTAACACAGCGACGTGATCGGTTCACTCGTTCATCATCTCCCTTCCTCCTTATGCCTGGTTTCCTTTTCTCCACCACTAAATTTATTATGACGTGAGTAACGAAACATGCTGTAAAGTATCCCCCAGTCATCGTCTCATCACTATGAACCTCACACAACAGAGGGTAGAGAATTAGTTACGACCGTCCCACCACACAAAACAATACTTGGAGAAATTATACGAATGAAAAATTTAAACAAGACTGAGCTGAGAGAGAGCAGAGCTCCAGAGCGGAAGAATTACTGGCATTTTGCCTCCATATCGTTCTTACAACACACACTTCACCGAACTTGAAAAATATCGATACACTGCGGAACAAATTCCACATCACAGGAAGGCATATTTCTCCCAGGAACAGCGTGATAAATAATATGACATGTGGCTATGGGACTTTATGGAGGCGAGTTTGTATAGTTCAGGATTCACTTCTAGGAAACTAGAACACACAGAAAAGCACTGCAAACTGACTTTTTATTCATACCCACACTGCTCTGCATTTTCACCTCAACGAAGCGTTGTACTCATGGCGAAAACAATCAAGTGTATTTATTTGCATGAATAATCAGGTAGTCATAAAATACAACAAATCCGACAAATTCTGCAAGCATTTAGCCAGTAAAGTATTCCAATTCATCCGTAGAGAGTTGGTGTACATTTCTGTTGGGATTTGAGAGAGGAGCGCCTCGTCTTTCTTATCCAGTGAAAGATCCAACATTAATAAGTCAGCAGAAGTCAAAACGAGGAAAGGAGGAGAGAGTGGACATCTGTTTTTATCATTTCTCCCTCAGAGGGAAGGAGAGAAGATGTGTTAAGCGTGGCTAGTCGCGAGGGATTCAGAGGAACAAAAAAGTTGTGTTTGCCAGCAGGAGCTTAACTTTGTTGGGTGGGATTTGCTTTCACCTAGGAAGATGATGAAAGTGAGAAATGGGATATGTAAAAAATTTATGCTATCCCAATATGACATCTTGAATACTGTGAAAAGGCAATAAAGACAGGAGTACGAAGATAAATTAGCAATATCCGCGTGTGTAAACCATCCCACAAGAAGTCGTAGGTTTACAAGCGGAGTGGAGTGGCAGTCAGGATGCTCACACACGAGGAAAGTAATATGTTTCTTGCCTGTAGGGAGATCACATAAGATCACCATTTATCTTTCTATTGGCACCCTCTAAAGCACCAGATGATGATATTAAGCATGAAATTTTTATCTCACACTTTCCCTCCATGAAACTTTCATCATATCCCAAGAATTATTAAATACATAACTTAGGTATGAATCATGTTAAACTCCTTGTCACGTCCTTCAGGCACTGAGATATCCTTCGTGGGCGAACCTTCAACCGCACACACACTCACATATTCCTTCATACTTCCTGCATTTCTACATTCCTACTATTTCCTACTGAACTCTCTAGAGAGTCCATGCTTAGCACACTAAAAACACACCTAAACTAAACTATAGGGAATTTACCAGTCAACTAACAACTCGAACTTTTAGGGTGCACAAATTACCTTCTCTACAGAAGTTTGCATAATTCAACAAATTTCATTTGGCTAATAGTTTTAGATTTAACTCGTAATAAAATTAAACTCGTCTCTCCTTCTCTTTATCTCTCCTCTCCTATTTCAATTTGGTGAGGGAAAGTCGCTCTTCCGTCTTCCCTTTTGTACAATTTCCATATTCTACCGTGTAGTGAGGAGCAGTAGAGACCACTTATTGAATTTATGGATGATTCATATGATTCGATCCTTTGTGTGTTCACG
>JAQGAD010001565.1:0-18500 GCA_034696625.1 Isotomurus palustris | reverse complement strand
TGATGCCCTATCCATTTTCTGAAAGTAATACAATGCATCAATTCAGTTTTTTATACATTCTGTTGTTCTCCTCGCTTATTTCATTATCATCTCGGCTTTGCATAAACCTTTTATTAATGGCACTCATTCAATTCATAATAGCACTCACTCAGGCGGCAACTCCTTTCAACGACGGCTCATTCCATGCTTCATACCCTTTGCTGACTACGAAATGAGTATTCACACTCACTCAGTAACTCATTAACACCAGTCGTGTTTGTATCAAAAGGAAATTCAGGGTAGTTGTACAAGTTGTTTCACACAGACACTCATCAGAGTCATTGATAATCCTTTATCCATATTGATTGCATCTTAATTAATTAAACACTAATTATGAAACCTCACTAGACACACAACTTCAACTTCTAGTCAATTAACTGAACTTCCCCTTACATTTGGACAGAGGGAGAATTGGACAACGCACAGCCCACACCCATTTCATTTCCACGAGAGAGAGAGAGAATGGAACAACTTGGCCGCTCCCACTCGACTTCCTTGGAGGGAGAGAAATTAGCGCTTCACACGACTTACCCGCTTCCCAACAACTCTCCTCTCCACTCACGACACCATCCAATCTATTCCAATTCGAGAGAGAGAGTTTGAATGGAACAACAGGTCGCCCCCACTCGACTTCCTTGGAGCGAGAGAAATTAGCACTCAGTGCGACTTACCCACTTCGAAACAACCATCCACTCTCCTATCCCTGATAGCCGTGCACACTGGAATAGCTTATCATGGAATAGAACTCGCGCGTTTCAGGCGTGGCTGAAACATGCTCTATACAAACTACTGGTTCATTATAGATACGGAGGGTATCTCTCCCGATCCGGCCAAGGTCGATGCAATTGTTAAAATGCCGGAACCAAAGACGGTGACACAGTTAAGGTCATTCTTAGGAATGGTAAATTTTTATCGCAAATTCATATCCAGACTGGCATTTACGGTGAAACCATTGTATGAGATGTTAGAAATAGGTAAGATGTCTACCTGGTCCAACGAACAATCTGAGGTTTTCTATGAGCTCAAAACAAAGATTGCACAGGCTCCATCACTTACTCATTATGATCCAGAGAAGGAACTAGAAATCCACTGCGACGCGTGTAAATATGCAGTAGCCGGAGTATTATTGCAGGTGGTACATCAGGTTACGCTCAAAGGAACTAGGAGGAGAATAGAAACTCCACTCCAGTGTGCCAGTCGCACCCTAAAGGCAAACGAGATGAAATGGGCAATTCCAGAAAAGGAAATGCTGACTCTAATTTTTAGTCTTAGCGTGTTTAGGCCATTCATAGCTCTGCAGAACAGATAGTATCGCAATAACGTATCTCAAAGAAACGAAAGACCCACTGAAATCTAGAATAGGCAGATGGGCGTTGAAGTTCAATGAGTTTGATTGTACAATCGTACACATTCCGGGGCGAAAGAACAAAGTAGCAGATGCACTGAGTAGGAATCCACAATCAGCCACACTAGATGTTGAGGAAGTGCTTGACATTCCCACATTTATGATGAATTGTGAGGATAGCACTACTCTAGACGTAACACCACAGTTAGATTATATGCTGTTAAGATCTATTCAAGGTCTGGATGATTGGTGCAACGAATTTCTTCGCAACCACGATCCATTGGAAGAAGAGTTCAAAATCGTTATACGTAATGAGTTAGTTTGTATGGAAGAGATTCGGAATAATAGAATAGTTACCAGAGTTTGTGTTCCCTTGGTCCTAAGGGGTATCCTTATTTCGCAATACCACGATCCCCTTGTCACGGGACACTTAGGGATCAATAAGACGGTTCAGGGACTAAAATCTAGGTTCTATGGGCCGAATATGGACAAAGACGTGTCGAAATACATACAAGGGTGTCTTTCCTGTAAGTTGCATAAGGCTAGGCACAAACCAAAACAAGGATATTTGCATCCTATTTTTCCGTTCCGTGAATTAGAGGATTTTGTTCCTGGGGACTTCCTTTCCACCGATTTGTTAGGACCGTTCCCACCCTCTGCATCAGGGCATCGAATGGTTATTGTTGTCACGGACGTAATGACGAGATATGTAGTTGCCGGATCCATTAAAGACGGTACTGCCGAGGCTGTAGCCCAATTTCTTATGGACAATGTAGTATGCATATACGGGGCATTTAAGATTCTGTTATCTGATAACGGTCGATGCTATCAATCTAAAATCCTAAAGGAACTTACCAGACACTTATGTGGGGCACAAAGGTTTACTAATCCTTACACAGCTAATTGTAATGGGCTTACTGAAAGGTTTAATAAAACGCTGTGTGAAATTATTTCACACTACGTCCCTTCCACTGATTTTACCGAATGGGATAAGAACTTACCAGCCCTCATTTTTGCACATAATAGGTCGTTCCAGAAGTCGGTTAGGGACACACCGTGTGGCCGTTTAATGTTTGGCCGGGACCCGCGTTTACCACTAGATGTTTCTTTAGGGCTTCAGACTACATCACTAATCGCAGATACCTTGATAGGGAGGTTGTCGTTGGCTCAGGCAGATATGATGCAACGATTTGACAAATTAGTCACAGGAGTAACATTGCAACATAGGGATTTGGTTGTGTATTTTGTTCCAATCAGACGCATCAAAGAACCAGATAAATTACAACCCAAATGTAAAGGCCCTTACCGTATAAAATCTACTGACGGTCATACTTCAGCTCTCATCGTTGATGGTGGTGGTAAGCTTGAACGTGTAAGCATCCGCCGTCTTATGAAAATCCATAAACCCAACGAGGAACTTGACCTTGCCATACTCAATGCGCCCCTGAGTACATCTACTCAAGCAGCTCCGACAAAGCCTTCGTATATACCAGCCTTTCCACAAGTAAACTCTAGGAATGGTCGAAAGGTTCCAAAAAATGAGGCTCCATTATCACCACCCATAGTTAGACGTTCTGCTAGGCTGCGTACAAGAATGCAGGACAAGGTGTTGTTCTGTAGCTCTGTGGATTGTACATGTCCTCGTTGCTTTTTCCTTATGTAATATTCTTCCACTTGATGGTAGTAGTGTGAGGGTTGGTACATAAAATGTTTTTATTCCCAATTTTCATATTGGTAGGCCCTCGGGGATAAATGCTAAAGACCTGACTGCTGTCTACTATCGTCGCCGGGGCCGGCGTTAATATAGTTACACGGTTCTTTCGTCAATTTAACCATGCGGAGGGCGAGTGTTGGCAGTTGCTTGAAGATGAGACGTCTGTAGTCCATTATTTTAGTCTATGGACATGAGTTTAGCTCGGCCTCGTTCGTTTTTATGCTTATGTGGTATACATGAGTGTATTTCCTTTTTAATTCCATGGTTATCGGTTGTCCTAGGCACCAGGAGTGATTTCTCTCTTCTTTTTGTTTATGTTCAGGTTGGGAGTTTGTTTACACTACAACTGGGGTTGTCGTTTAACACGGGAGCAGTGTCACAATATTACCCAAATAACAACGTGACCAGTCAGGCAGGCAGAAGTGGCAATTCCAACAAGGGTATCAAGGGTTTGGTCTATCTTATCTGATACGCAGAGCGAATGTCAGTCAACTGTGGAATAAGCAAAGGGAAGCGAATGATTGATTCAACTATTAGCTATTAGGAATGAACACAACGTTGAGAAGCAAATTATACCGTACACGAGTGAGCTAAGTGTCACATCACTCATCTTGATCTCCTTGTTTCCGGAGATTGACGGAAAGGGCAATTATTCAATAAGAGCAGAAACGATTAGCAACCCATTACGAAAAACACCGCCACCGAAACGGAAGGGAATATTAATTATAAGAGTAGTAATCTCATGGCTAGATCGTGCAGCGAGAATTATCATGGAACTGGAATGTAGAAATCAGAGACCACCTTTAAAGTCACACGAAGATGTGGAACCATTTATAATGGCTTACTACAAACACTCAAGGAAGACGTAAAGACGACAGGGTATGAGATTCTCCCTGAAGCTCTCGAAGCTCAATTCTTTCTTGATTTCCCGAGATTTACACAGTGTCAGAGTGGACTGACGAGTGTCACTTGGTCAGTAGACATTCCGATAAGACCTTTAGGAGTATGGAAGGTATCTAAGATTACTCCTGTACCATTTCGATTGGATGACACTATTTGTGAATGGCAGGTCCTAAGTTTTGTAAAGATAATGAACAACAACACGCAAATGTCAATTGTGGGTAATGTAAGGGCGTGCATGGAAGAAGGAGCATGCAGGGTAGAAAAATCAGATTTTAGGAAGCAAGAAGTTACATGTTTGAAAAATGTGAACAAATGCCTAATAGAATGTTCCAGCGTAGACCAGGAACGCGCTATCACAATCCCGTCAGGGGAGGTAATAATTGCAAGCATGAAAGACAAGCTTAGGATCGACTGTGTAAATGAGAATAAATTGTATCGAACGGAACGATATGGATCCAGCTTTGTTGGACTTTCATGTGACTGTCTCATTCGTGGAATTAAACATCGGGCAACACGAATGTGTAGGCAAAATGTCAGTGTGCAGGCCATTAGACCATTTGACAATCAGATAGGCCAGTCAGTTAGCTCAGCGGCATCGTATTTTGTTCTACCTTGGAAGAGGGACAAACGTAAGCTAGTACCGGTAAGTACACAAGAACAGATATTGGAGAAAGTTGATTTTAACACACGGACTATTTTGTTGATTGCTACTTCAAACATGATTTGTTGGGGTTGTACAGTAATAGTAGGAATCATAGCCTATATTTATTATCCAAGAACGTTTACGTTGGTAACAGCTGTTGGGACGATCGGTTTGGTTCAGGGATTGGTGGATGTTCCAGTACATGTTGGTCCAAGTAGTTTGTATCCTTCGTATCCCGATTGGGAAGCGATAGGAAAGGTAGAACGTGAGTTCTTTATAATAATGTTGTCACTGTTGACAACCATTTGTATTTGTGTGGTCATTTTATGCTGTAACGTCCGTAAGCTTGTTTGCTTTAACTAAGAAGACTGAAATTTGCTGTGAGTTGTGTTGAATTTAATGAAGTCTGTTGAATGATTTGTTTAGTGATACTTGTTGGGTTAATGTCTACGTCTACGTGATGTCGATGGTTAAATGTAATGGAGGAGTTAAGAATGATATGACCCAAGATCCCAGTCTTTAGTAACCCGGCGTACACACGGATCAGTTGGATACACACACTCAACTACTACAACGCTCTTTGCTGAGTACGGCGGATAATAGTAATGTACACGTAAATAATGTTATGAAGACATGGTGTAATATCCTAAGTAGTAAATAGTGAAATGGATCAGTGTGGATCAATGAAAATCTTAGAAGTGTAAACTGATTGAATTGATGAGAAGTTGTACACATGAATGCTGTATACTTAAAGTACGTAAGAAGACTGGGTTTATGGTTCGAAGTGGGTGAGTGATCTCTAGTTTTAATTAATTAGACAACTTATGCACATTTTTATTTTTATCCAGACATACACCACCACCACCATCGTATCCTATATATCTCTGCAACTTTGTCAGTTGACCATGGATTAACGTGTGTCTTTTGGTAATCACTAAGCTAATTTTTTTAACTTTTACAGTATGAAAGATTCAATTTAACGCTATTTAGGGAAGAACGGTCCATATTTCTAGACAGGCAAAGTCCAGAACTTATCATAATCCTCAGCAATCGGATGATCTTGTGTGGGGTGAATCTTAGGATGAAAGTTTGGGTGGAAAACTTCCAAAGTGGGGTTTTCAGGGGAGAGTGGGGTGAGCTGAGCTGATTTAAGCTGAGGATTCAGCTATCGGAAACTCATTCCAATCTTCGGATTCTTTACTCAGTGTCAAGCCTCCTCAAGTCATTATGTTTCCTTTTGTCGTAGTTCACTTTTTGGATAACACCTCTCCTTATGGCTGCCGGAGTGTTAATCCCTGACGAGGCAGTCATCCCAATAGTGAACATGACGATGGCTGAGATGGATTCAGTCCTCCCTGCGGAGCTATCGTCGGTGGTGGCGATTCTGTCCAGGCCTCGCTCTTTCTCCAGAACTAATTCTACTCCGAAGCCATATTCGCCTGCCATCCGAAATCCTCATTGGCACGACTACGACCTCGTTAGGGAGTGCGAAGTCTGTGTCAACGGGACAGGGGACAGTTTCTTCACGAACGAGTGGGCCCACCTGGATGTGGTGGGGCCTTCGGGGGAATGCCTTAACAAAACCGCCGTCGCGAAGAAGGATGATATCGTATTCGGACATCTTTCCTGTGACACCGAATCCTGTTGGAGGCCGTACTACGTCTTCATTTATGAAAGAGAACAACTTCTCTGTGCGGATAGTGGGTTTAATTTCGTTGATACCGGCCTGAAGGTTGTCTTTAAGTCCCTTATTAATTTGTTCGTTTGAATGTTGTTTCAGATGAGACCATCATATTGCCGGCGAGGAAGATGGAGACCCATTTTCGACATATCCAGGCGATCCGAGGGTGGTAACTTGCGTGAAGTCAACATGGAATTTTATCAGGCACTCCCTAAACTAAGACGACACTGGAATTGGACCGTTCCCTACTCCCCATTTTTCCTCAAGTAGTTTTTCTCCCCTAGTTTTAACTGTTAACCCTAATAATCACGTTGTTAATTATTTAACCAAACTAACAGGAATAAAAGACCTTTAATGGGCTCGTCATTAGTGAATATAATTTTCTCTTCTTACTAGCTCATTAGAGTCAACCTTATCGAATACTTGGATTCTGTTCTCGTTAATATAGAATTAACTTGCATAAAATATCGGTCTGGCAGAACCGGTGGACATTTTAGTGTTATTGGTCTTACGTCATACTCAACTGCCTTAATTGCAGGAAGTCTTCGGAATTTGGTAATTAGGAGGAATCTGAAATGATGGAATGTTCATTTAGTTAATCTTCTTTATCCACCACCGATTGATTATTAGTTAATAAATCCCATCACCAATTTTGTAACAGTTGAAGGGTTAATTAATTATCATTGTTCATCATTGGTTGTTACGCAGATCTACTGCACACTAATTAAAGAATATCCTCTTGGATATTGGAGGCTTTAGGATTAAGAGAGGTGTTACGTCGGGGAACAGAAAGGAGAATTGTTCAGTCGTAATTGCCGAGTTCAGGGTAGGAGCTGTGGAGTGGAGGATACACCAAGGGGTGTGGTTGTTGGGTTACTCTGGCTGGAGCCGCAGGAACCAACCGTTCCGACTCATTTTGTGTCGTCGGGAAGTGGACAGATTGGGTTACAGTTGGTCCGTAAGGGGGAAGAGCAGTTGTAAAAGCCCGGGGTGCTCGGACCTGTGATGCGGCGACTATGCGCGGGGTGCGTGTGGGGTCTGGAGTGGAAGTCTGGGGGGCGGGCAAGTATGCCTCCGTGTCATTGTCGGTCTGTGCCCTGATACATTGTACGCGATAACGGCGGTTTGCGCAGCATCTTAGATTAGAGCACCAGAAGATGAGTGCAGCCAGCAGAATGGCAATGACCACATTCAGTGTGAGAGCCACGTAGAAGTAGACATTAAGGCGTCTCTCGAGTACAGCGTCGCAGGTATGTAGGGCATGCGCCAACTGAGGAATAGCTGCATACACTGCAGGGGCAACAGGAGCGTTGGAGCGGAGGTGCAAGTAGAGCGTGAGGAATGTCAAAATGACATTCCATGTTATTATACCGTAATCGTAGAACAGTGGAAAAGACCAATGGACTTTGTGTGCAAAGGTCGAATAATCTTGGAAGACGATAGGAGACAGCGGGATGAGTGGAATTGCTGTCAAATTGTCCATGAGGTAAGTGACGGAAGAATTAGGATATAGGTCACCAAGCGTGGAAAAACCTACGCCAGGGAACAGGTCCCGTTGAAGAGTAGAAGGGTGCAGGGTCAGATTCAAATTAAGATTCGACCACGAGTGAGGGAGTGCTGGGAACACGATCTGGTCAGTGGAGCGGATACTGTCTGTGCAAGGCTTCAGTGGACGAACACGAGGTCCCGTATATGCCAACTGGATGTAGCAATCGCAGGGTAGTTTGACGAAAACTGCTCCGATCGGATAATCTTTCGTTTCCAGCGTAGTCTTGGCCCTGTTTCCAGTTTGGTGAGGGTGAGGGCAGGATACGTAAGCATTCTCACGGAAGTTAGTTAAGGCAAAGAACTGCCGGGAAGCAGAAGAGAGTGACACGGCAGTCAGGGAATCATCAGGGGCGCGGTGGCAGACCCACTGGCAAGAGGTTAGGATCTCTGCCAATGTGGATTGCTTCAAAAGTACCCGACTACAATCCGCCGATTTAGAAGGGTAGCTATTGAATTCATTGACGAAACAGGAGCCAAGATTCAAGTCGCAGGCAGAAGCTTGAACTCCACCCATAGGGATCACTCGGCCATCGCGATTTGCTATTAGGTGATGATCGAAGTCGATACGACAAACCTCGCGTCCGTTAGGGCCGTATTTAACGAAAGGAACTGTGAGGGCTTCGGCCATTTGGAAGATTGTTCCAATAGGCTGAATGGGCACGGTGAGGAAGATAGTAACTAGGGTTTGTCGAGTATGGCTAGGACCTTTCGAGGGTGTAATAGTGCAGGGCGTTAGTGGAGTTGTGTAGTAAAAAGAAGGATTGCGGGGAGAAACGACTAATTCGAAGCTTCGATTACCAAGGGAATCCTGAAGAGAGAGTTCACGATTAAGGAAGGTTGTGTTGACCGCAACGGGGGAGAGCAGACGACTAGAGCAGCTTTGAAGAATGCTATTTATCTGGATAACTTCAAGAGTGCGACCCAATTCTTGTGTGATCTCAGCTGAGAAGAGAGCTACTCGCGTATTGACATACGCTGCTTCGTACATAGCTTCTTCTGTTTTGTTGACTAGCCCCTTGTTGAAAGAAGAAATCACATTGTCTATTGAGAAAGAGACGTTTCGGGCAAATAAAGAAATGGATTGGGCGTTATGAAGAATGTTCTGGGAAAGAAAACGGTCATTCTCAGCCAGATGATGATACATCCCTTGGGTGTCAGGATTATCCCCAAAAAGGCCTGTAACCTTGTGGGCCAACCAGGAGAGTCCTAGGAGGCCTGCACCAACTGCAAGAATTTGGCGTTTAGGCCGAGATGGGGTTTCGAAAGCCATCGTTTCACGGCGGCCGCGAAGCCGAGGTCCTTGAGGATTGTGAGGTTCCCAAACCAAGGGGTATACTCCTCGGAGGAATCGACGGCACTGTCTTCCTTGTTGAAGATCTGAGAAGGATTAGCGAATTTACGAGGGGGTGATTGTGTCATAGCGTGGCGAAGGCTATTAATGGTTGTGGAAACGTGGTGCAGATCAGGCAGTAGCTTCTGCATGACCGAACAGAGGCCGCAAAATTGCGGACAACCTGTCGTCAACGGATTGTGGTGGAAATAATCGGGCTCGGTGAACTCGAGGGCGATAGGGAACTTGAGTGTCGTGAATTCAGAATAGGTGACGAAGTTCTCAGCGGTCCTGATGTAAGCTCCGGCCGTAGGGAGGACTTTAAGAGGAGGGTCCGCCTGGACGGAACGAAGGAACAACAGGAACAGGAGGGTCATCATCTGTAATTAGGCAATCAGTTTTTATTTAGTCGGGCGGAACGGCGGAGAACCATAGGATCAGGGAGGACAGGAGGTTCGTCCGGCTTCACTTGGGGGGCTTCGTGGGAAGTAGGTCGTTCGTAAAACAGTCTAAGTCGTTTAATGTGGGCGATTATCAATTTCGCTGGGGAGTTAACCAGCCTCAAGCGATAATTTACGTCAGTCAGTCGTTCAGTCACTTCGTAAGGGCCCTTGTACAGACTAGTCAGAACACGGAAGTCACCAACATTTCCCAAATTAGGAAAGGCACACATTACTTTTGCGCCCACTGGGAACTCCCCAGGCCTACGGTGAGGGTTTAACTGCTTACGAGAGCGTTCCTGGGAAAACAGTAACTCATACTTGCAGGCCTCACGAGCACTAGACAATTCCGTGAGGTAATAATCATCAGTAACTCGATGCAAAGGGAGGTCCAGTTTCGATTCGGCAGGAAACACTGGAGAGTAGCCGAAAAGGCATTCAAAGGGTGACAGGTTAAGGGAGGAAGTATGGGTAGTATTGACAGCAAAGACAGCAGGCTGTAAGAAGTCATGCCAGCGATCATTACAAGAAGACACGTGACGAAGAACGCGTTCGAGAGCTTGATTTGTTCGTTCGATCACCGCCTGTCCGTGGGAATAAGGGGTTGAAAACGAGGGTGCGGTACCTAAGGAAGTCAGTAGTTTAGTATATAAGTCACCACGAAAGTAACTAGCATTGTCACTGACTATGACACTAGGACTGCCAAAACGGAAGTAGATTTCGTTGATGAGGAATTTGGCATAGTCCTTCGCTGTAGTGGAGCAGACGCCAAAGGCAACAACGTACCTGGTTAGGAGGTCCACCGCAACGATAATATATTGTGCTTGTGAACCTTTGCTGGTGGTTAAGGGGCCAATTGAGTCCAATTCTAGACAGTGCCATGGGGCGCTAGGTATCAGCCTATTTTGCATTTGACCGAGCTCCTTAGTAGTTCGGAACTGATTGGCTTGGCAAGAAGGGCAGCTCCTCACGAAGTTGAGGATGTCCTCCGTGATATGAGGCCAGAAGAAGCGTTTCTGAATTTTTTCTGTAGTTCTGTGAGTGGAGAAGTGTCCACCAAGGAGGGAAGAATGGAAGGCTTCACAAACTATTGGAACAAGACGGGCAGGAAGGACAAGTCTTACGGTAGGGTTGTGAAACTTGCGGTACCACAGCAGCTTACCAGAGGTGAAAAATCTGCTAAGGTAATCTGCCTTTGACGTTGCCAGCTTCCTAAGGATTTTGGAACAGAATTGGTCGCTGGCTTGCTCTGCAGTTAAGACGTCGCGATGTCCAATGTCTGTTATCCCCATTAGTTCCTCAGTGGCCACTTGTCGTGCAAGAAGGTAGGAAGGTAGCCTGCCAGCGCGCGAGTCGGGAGTTACGAAGGGTTTTCAGGTGTTGGATGGCGCAAAGGCAGCTACAATCCACAAAGCAGATTGTTGTATCTTTTGGCCTGCCTGCTAAGTAGGGTTGCCACTTACTTAAGCAGTAGAGTAAAGCTAGGCCCTCTATTTCGCCTATATACCAATTCTTTTCATTCAGTTTGAGGGCTCTACTTATGTACTCTATTACGCGTGGGCGGCCCTCATCATCAGGTTGAATTAAGGCTCCCTCAATAGCCCGAATACTTGCATCCGAGTAAACGTGGCAGATTCGTTCGGGATCGAACATTCCCAGGACTGGAGGAGTCGTCAAAGCTTCTCGGAGCTTTGAGAAGGACTGCTCACATTCCGGTGTCCAGGTAAAGTCGTTGTCCTTCTTTAAAAGAGCATTCAAAGGATGTGCGATCTCAGCAAAATCCTTAATGAATCTCCTAAACCAGGAACAACTAGAGACAAAGGATTTCACCTGGGTTTCGGTCTCTGGCCTGGGCATTTCACGGACCGCCCGTGTCTTATCAGGGTCCGGGCGGACCTCCCCGCAGCTAAGTACATGTCCAAGGACTTTTAGCTTTAAAAATCCAAGTAAACACTTGCGAGGATTTAGTTTAAACTTAGCTGAGCGTAGTTTTTGGAAGACCCATTCCAGATGTTTGACGTGGGCCTCAAAGTTAGAAGAGTACAGTGAAATATCATCAATGTACAACAGGCAGAATTTGCCTCTCGCATCAGCGAAGATTAGTCGCATAATTGCGGATGCGATAGGCAAATTTATAGTATAGCTCCAGGTGCCTTCCTGCGTAATAATTCCTAACTTATCTCTGTCTTTAAGGGGAATGGGGATTTGGTGGAGGTGGAGGAGGAAGAGAAGATCCTAGAGCCTGACATGGAATCAAATATGTCAGTCAAGGCAGGTAAGGGTGAATAGTCGCGAGATTCTAAAGTGGCGTTCAGTTTTCTTAGATCCACCAAGAATCGATGGAGGGGTCGCTCGGGTGTCCACTTCGGTTTTCGAACAACCATAACAGGGCTAACAAAGCCAGGGGTAGAAGGTATCAAAACCCCTTGCTTTACCATCTGCTGAATTTCCCCATGAATGATTTTTGACTCCGGCTTGGAGACTCTATAAGGCCGCTGGTTTAGGGTAGTTATCCCCTCAGCGACCCTTAGTAGAGTATGGTCATCAGAGTACTGGATTGGGAGACGACCAAGATCCCCGTTAAATGAAAAGACATCAGGGAACCGAGAAACTACGGTGAGAAGTGACAGGCTTTGGTCTTCGGTGAGCTCCGGGCCAAAATTGATTTCAGAGAGTTGTTCCGGTGTTGCAGGGGTGAATTTAGCCAGTATCGAATTGTCGAGTACGAGCTCGAACGAGTTTACGAAATGGTAGACTTCGGGGACGGGCTGAAGTTTGCCAAGTGTTGTCCCAATGTGGAGAGAAATGGAGTTAGAACCGACCTCAAGGGATATGGTGTTGAACGGGAGCTTGTAAACTGGAAAGCTAGGAATTAAAGCTCCAGTTCAAGAGAGGAAGAGTTTAGAGGGACAACACGCAAACGGGCCTATGCCAGAGGCCGTTGTCGTTACTGGGATCTGATGTCGAGACCATGGAAGTAACGAGGTTGTTGTCTGCGCTGTGACCTTAAGTGTCGTTGATATGGGGGTACCCCTTGATATGGGGGTTACGTTGGGCAGATGTGCGAAGTTGTGGGGCTGAAGGACTGGGTTGCAAAGGTCAGAGGAATAGAATGGAAACGACTGAAGGCCGAAAGAAATAGTATTGTGGACAAAATTAATGTCGGCTTTGGAGGCAGTTAGGAAGTTATTGCCAAGAAGGAGGGAGTAACGAAATGGGTTCATGACGTAAGCTTCCACGCAAAAGGACAAGTTCCCAATTGTAACATCAACAGTTAAGCAATCAGTAACTTGGTGAGTACCGGTTAACCCACGAAGTTTGATTTGTCCAGAAGGTTTGAGTGAAGCTGCATACTGTTGTTGAACAACGGAACAGCTACTACCTGTGTCAATGAGGGCTAAGAGCGGAGCAAAAGAGACCTTTACAGGTAGAAAGACGAGTTGAACGGCAGAATTCAGGCACACTTTGCTAAGAGAAGGAATTGCGACAGTAAAATGACAGGATGCCTGGGTCTGGGATTGTCAATATGATTGACCGCGCTGGTTATGGGAACCCCGACGGTTGCTATTCGGGCATTCCCTGGAAAAATGACCGTAGCGGTTGCAGGAATAGCACTGGACGGAAGATGGGGCGCTGTTCTGTGGAATGTGGTTTCCACGACGATGGTTATCGTAGGAACCTCGCTGGGACGGCTGGCCTCGTCGAGCGCCACGGAAGTTGCTGCGCGTGACGAGGTCACCAAGGTTCAGAGTAAGCTGGAACGGAGGATTTCCTTCATTACCTGAACTAAATATCGGACGAGGTGATGACTCGTTTCTCGCTGGGCTAGGGTTGTAGTATCCTCCTCGACCTCGGTTGCGATAACCTTTTGGTAATCCTGAGTTTGGAGTGTCTGTGGCCGCAGACACTTCCTGAATCACTGGAGGGTTTGGAGCAGGAGCAATTGCGGGGGTCTGCGGAGTCATCTGGTAGTTGCGGAGTAATTCAACTACCTTGAGCGCAGTACGCTCCTCAGTATTTGCATCGTAGAGAGAGTTGCCAACAGCAGTTGGGTAATGTTTTTGGAGGGTTTCAAAGCGGGTAAGGATATTTTTAACTTGGGTCAGATTTTTTGGTTGCATAAGGTAGACTTGAGCGAAGATGTTTTCTGGGATGAGGCGCATGATCTCCTCAAGGATTCTGTCATCGTCCGTAATTTGCAACTTACGGAGGATAGACGTGGCTGCGTAAAACCACAAATTGGTAGAAATTGAAGGGTCCCACTTAAGGGCCTTCAATTTTCCCCAGAGGACCTCCTTTGACTCAAGACTTTCAAAAGCCTTAGTTAGTTGAGTTGTGAACTCGTCCCAGTCTAGGACAACCTCATGCCGAAGTTTGGCGTGGTCATCCATTTGCTGCTGGATGAATTGTTGATGGAACTTCCTAGCAGCATGTCGTAGGTGGTACCCACAATGAGAGACGTAGGCTTCAGGCTTCCAGCCATGATAAAGGGCCATCTCAATAAACTTAGCAATGAAGCTGGATGGGCTTTCACCCGAATCCCCAGCGAATGAAAGGTTGGCAAATTGGGGTGGGGAGTAAAGGCTAACAGTGCCATGGGGGGGCGAAGGTGTTGCTAATGTAGTCCCCGTAGGCATCGTGCGAGGCTTGGATGGGCTTCTGGGGGTAGGTGTGTGTCCTGAAGTGGAAGAAGTGGGGTCTGGCTTAAAGTGGCGTGGGGGCACTGGTGGAACAGGTGGAGTAGCGAATGGGTTTACGTAAGAAGCTGTCGGGTATGTGATAGCAGGGTTGTATACTAACGAGGGAATGAGGACAGAGGAGGAATAAAAAGGAGGAACGGTGTGAGGAGGAGGCTCGTGAGTGGGGGGTGTTGGAGGTTTGGGTGGATTGAGGGAGGTTAATGGGAGAGAGGTTGACGCGTGTGGGGGTAGGAAGTCGAACGATGCGTCCCACTGTGAGAAAGCGTCAGTGATGTCTTGAAGGAGGGGATCACTGGTATGACAAGGGATGCTCTGAATAGGGATGTGGGGTTGGGGGCTAGTTGGATCTTTACCAGAAGGTTCGCTGGAGGAGGTATTGAACGAATGATCCACAGAATGTAGTTCAAAAAGATCAAGAGACTCGGGTTTCAGGTAGGGAGGTTGTGATCGAGGGGGCGAACGAGCTGTCTTGAAGCTACGGTTAAAATTCGATTGTTCAGAATTCACGGGAGTTGTTGGGGGGACAAACAAGGGTGGAAATAATCCGCCTGTCAATTTAGATCGTTGAACTAGAGTTTGAGGCTGGGAAACAGGGGTTTAAGAAATTGAAAGATGATTTGGAACTACGGGTGCTGATTCTGCTGTAGGTACGTCAGTGGAAGTGCCTGGGTTTGAGGATTTTCCTACCGGCGTCGTATGCACTGCGTCAGGGTTAGAAGGTAAAACAGTATGAAGTTTGGTAGTTAAAAGCTTAATATTTCTATTTCTGCCTAAAGTTTCTCCTAGAGGGGTGAGGTTTTCAGCCTCCCCTTGGGATCGTAGATTTCGGGAAATTAGCCTTGGGGGGTTAATATTGGTCTCCGTAGGGTTGTCCGTCTCGGACATATGTCAACTGCTGGGTCGTGAAGTCCGTGATCAGCGGACTGAGAGATGAATACTGTAACTGAGGACACGTTATTTCACTAAAAACTTCGACGAGTTTTATGCGCTTGAGAGTAAACGACTCTCCTTCGTACGGAATGACCGAAGTAACTTAATCGAAGATTGAGTGCACTTTTCTCCCTTTCGAACAAAGGGAGGAGTGAGGTCGGGCAGTCTGATCACTCCGGGGCAAAGTAAGACACCTGAAGGGTGTGGGGAATTTCCTCCTTATTTTTATAGGATTTCCGAAAGTTAGGAGGAAATAAAAAAAATGTACCGTATTTCAACAAGGGCGGATAAGGCCGTAGCTAACTCAAACGGGCCACCACGTAAGAAGACTGGGTTTATGGTTCGAAGTGGGTGAGTGATCGATGCAATAATTATGATGCCGAACGAATGCGTGTCTCACTTTCCCCAACAATATTTATTTGTATAGACGATGATAGCAACTTGACAGCCCAACCAACACTCAAGTCCTCATCAAATGCATCCTGGATGTAGGTGAGCCTGAGTTGCATCATTTGCCAACTCAGGTTGATTCACCTGCACCCAGGTATGCATTTTTACATAACCCTCGGGTAGCAACAACCTTCTTCAAGTTCTGCCTAACTTGAAGAAGGTTGTTACTCTCTCTTTTCATTTTTCACACGGCTCCCTCAGCCACCTTGCAAGTAACTAGTATAAAAGTAATGTAAAGTTGCATAATGTTTGAGTAATTAAAGGTTAGGTAAAAATAGCTAGTTTACCGTAAAAACTTAATCATCCCGCATAAACTGGTAAGTTAACGTAGCAGGCTTAGCTTTTGATAAACACAATAAACCATATAGTGGATTATTTGTTCAAAATTTGAACACAATCGACTGCATGCTTGCGGAAATATACTCAGAAGAAACCTTTTTGGTGCTTCTTAGAAACGGACTTAAGTCGAGTTTATAAGGTCAATAATAATCCTATGTGTCAAATGATCCGTTACCATTTACAAGGACTGACGTCCTGAAGAGCAGAAAAAATATTTTTACATTTGGTGGTGAAACACATGAGATAAATTGATTCAGAGAATTTAAAATATTCTGCACGTCGGGACTTAAACATTTACTACACGCACATTAATGGTCACAGTAAACATTTGTTTCCAATATTCAATCGCTTTGAATAACACATTGCCCGGTTTGGTTGCCGTAAGTAGCTTAATGTTTGAGTAATTAAAGGTTAGTTAAAAATAGCTAGTTTACCGTAAAAACCTAATCATACCTTATGGGCTAGTAATAGCAGCAAAAAAAAATTTCGCACTTGGTGATGACACACCTGACTTATGTTGGTTAGACGAATTCAACCACTTCGGCTTGTTCTGACTTAAGTATTTGCTACGCAAAACTTAATGTTCATACTAAAATTCGGCTTCCAAAACACAATATTCCATCGCTTTTAATAACACATTTCAAGTTTTGGTGGCCGTAAGTTGCATAATGTTTGAGTAATTAAAGGTTAGGTAAAAATAGCTAGTTAACCGTAAAAACTTAATCATCCAGCATAAACTAGTTACTTAACGTAGCTGGCTTAGCTTTTGATGCACACATTAAACCATATAGTGGATTATTTGTTCAAAATTTGAACACAATCGAATGCATGCTCGCGGAAATATACTCAGAAGAAACCTTTTTTGTGCTATTTAGGAACGGAGTTAAGTCGAGTTTATAAGGTCAATAATAAACCTATGTGTCAAATGATCCGTTACCATTAACAAGGACTGACGTCCTGAAGAGCAGAAAAAAATAATTTTACAGTTAGTGGTGAAACACGTGAGATTAATTGATTCAGAGAATTTAAAATATTCTGCACGTCGGGACTTAAACATTTACTGCACGCACATTAATGGTCACAGTAAACGTTTGTTTCCAAAACACAAAATTCAATCGCTTTTAATAGCACATTGCACGGTTTGGTGGCCGTAAGTAGCTTAATGTTTGAGTAATTAAAGGTTAGTTAAAAGTAGCTAGTTTACCGTAAAAACCTAATCATACCGCATGGGCTAGTAATACCAGCAAAAAAAATTTCGCACTTGGTGATGACACACCTGACTTATGTTGGTTAGACGAATTCAACCACTTCGGCTTCTTCTGACTTAAGTATTTGCTACGCAAAACTTAATGGTTACTAAAATTCGGCTTCCAAGACACAATATTCCATCGCTTTTAATAACACATTGCAAGTTTTGGTGGCCGTAAGTTGCATTATGTTTGAGTAATTAAAGGTTAGATAAAAATAGCTAGTTAACCGTAAAAACTTAATCATCCCGCATAACCCAGTAAGTTAACGTAGCAGACTTAGCCTTCGATAGACACAATAATTCATGTGTTGGATTATTTGTTCAAAACTTGATCGCAATCGGATGCATGCTCGCGGAAATATACTCAGAAGAAACCTTTTTTGTGCTATTTAGGAACGGAGTTAAGTCGAGTTTATAAGGTCAATAATAAACCTATGTGTCAAATGATCCGTTACCATTAACAAGGACTGACGTCCTGAAGAGCAGAAAAAAATAATTTTACAGTTAGTGGTGAAACACGTGAGATTAATTGATTCAGAGAATTTAAAATATTCTGCACGTCGGGACTTAAACATTTACTGCACGCACATTAATGGTCACAGTAAACGTTTGTTTCCAAAACACAAAATTCAATCGCTTTTAATAGCACATTGCACGGTTTGGTGGCCGTAAGTAGCTTAATGTTTGAGTAATTAAAGGTTAGTTAAAAATAGCTAGTTTACCGAAAAAACCTAATCATACCTTATGGGCTACTAATAGCAGCAAAAAAAATTTTCGCACTTGGTGATGACACACCTGACTTACGTTGGTTAGACGAATTCAACCACTTCGGCTTGTTCTGACTTCAGTATTTGCTACGCAAAACTTAATGTTCATACTAAAATTCGGCTTCCAAAACACAATATTCCATCGCTTTTAATAACACATTTCAAGTTTTGGTGGCCGTAAGTTGCATAATGTTTGAGTAATTAAAGGTTAGGTAAAAATAGCTAGTTAACCGTAAAAACTTAATCATCCAGCATAAACTAGTTACTTAACGTAGCTGGCTTAGCTTTTGATGCACACATTAAACCATATAGTGGATTATTTGTTCAAAATTTGAACACAATCGAATGCATGCTCGCGGAAATATACTCAGAAGAAACCTTTTTTGTGCTATTTAGGAACGGAGTTAAGTCGAGTTTATAAG
>JAQGAD010001564.1:0-18501 GCA_034696625.1 Isotomurus palustris | reverse complement strand
ATTCCATGTATTACCGATGTATTCATAATAATCAGCAATCAGCACAATAAATACACTTTTCAGAAGTTCTCAATTTAATGCTTGCAAGGAACATTACTTATATTATTAAGGAACTATGTACCTAGAAAGTTCATTCAACTGAATCTTGTTGCCACTTTCAAGTTGATACTATGTTGTTTACTATAAATAGAAACATTCTGTAAAGTCTAGCAAGCTACAATTAAGCCATACGGTCATTAAAACTTATTGTGTCTTATCATCCCAGACATCTCCATAAGCATTCTTCACCTTGGGTGCGGAAGGAGGCTCATGGGACGGTGGACTTGGAGCTTTCCTTGGTGGACTAGGATTAAGGTGAAAAATATTAGATAAGGTTTAGTCTTTCTAGTGGTAATTATACTTATTTCAAATTAAACGAAAGGATTCAAATACCTAGAAAATCCACCTCCAACAGGAGCTTGTGAATGCCCACGATGTTCATATTCTTCACGATTTTGCTTTCGTAAGTCATCGTAGGTAGTAAATGACTGGGTCCGTTTGGCAGGTAGGTTATCATCATCTAACATTTGCTGAGTTGTGTCATATGACCTTCCATAATCCGAAAATGTAGACGTAACCGTATCAAATGAGCTGATCGGTCTAGTGTCTCCAACGTCGGTGAAGTTACCCGATTCTCTATCGGAAAACTCGGAAGACGGAAAAGCTGGAGCAGCTATTGGTGTTGATGTAGAGAATCCAGGTTCCATAGATAGACTGTGACATAAATATGAGTTTGGAGTAACATTTTGTAGTGATTAGAAAGTTTTATAACTACGATCTACGGCTTATTCACTTACGACTCTTGAAATCCCAATCGTCCCTTTTGCTTCCTTAGAATATCTGCCAAAGGACTGTTTGGAAGTTGCATAAGTTTCTCGGAGCACTTAGATTGATACGATATCTTTCCTAAGAAATATCCTACAAAAGCACCGGCTAACATTTTGGGACCAGCACCCCAACGAGCGTTTGGTTTAAGGTACCCTGTGAAACGGAACAGGATTAAATCATAAAACTGAAGCCCCAAGCTCAAGTATGAATTGCAATAAATAAATATTGAACCTTACCCATCCGTACGCCATAGAATGCTCCAACACCCAACGCTGTTCCAAGGGGCATACATCGATAATAGAAACTCTCTCTGTTACACTCTTTGAGCACGCGAATTTCTTCTGGAGAGAATTGATACTTCTAGATAATTTTACAATTATCAACCCGAAAGCATAAAATACCCACAAGTTCGTTTGTCAATTGTTCAATATATAATTAGACATTAGATATGTAATTCAACCTGATGCGGCTGATGTTGCTGCTGCTGTGCAGCCCCAAAAGTCGGACCACTTGATTCCTGCTGATAAGCACCTGCAGAAGACATCCTTGATGGTGAACTTCGACTTCCTCCGGCTCCTGGTCCTTCGTTTGCTCCCAACATGTACTCCTCATTCCGTCTTTGCAACGGGTCAAGAGTCATTGTGTCACCCATTATTCTAACAACAATAAATACTCAATTAATTCGTGTTTCGAAACTCGAATCGAATTTTTCTAATCCTTCACTTCAAGTACCTGTTTGTTCCACACAAGAGATGGATTTCAGCATTTGCGACTAAGGTTTATTTATTTTTGGGTCTAGTTTAAATGGCTCAATGGCTGTTCGCGCGCTTTTGTGTCAAAATAAAGTGGGAAAGTTGCCGGCGGGCTGTCAGTTAGTTTGTTTACTTCCTGCAGAACGATAACAAATCTATTGTTAATTTAATAGTTCCATGTGCTAATAAATTAAGAAATATTTACGTAATTGATACCCCATTTAGTTTGGATCATTGTGAGATAACTGCAAATCGCGAAGAAAGTTGAAACTTCTTAAAATCTCGCAGTGATTGAAGGAGGCTTAGGACTATGGATTTAGCACGGGGAAATAGCTGGCATCTCATCGTGCCGAGAATCGGGCATCTGCACGTGGACACGGGCGGGTAGTGTGTGAATCTATGCTCTCTTTGAAACAAGTAAGAAATGGAATATGAAAATTTTATTTATGAAAGATATAATTTGTAATTTTTTTTGCAAATTGTACATGTGTAGCATTGATTGAATAAGGATGGCGCTTTACCTGACACCTGAGGGAAGTTTGAACAAACGGCATTGCTGGGAAAGAAATATTGTCGAGAATAGTGACCTTTCAAGACGAAGAAGGTCACGCGACATAAGTGAAGAGGAACTCTCGACAGTTTACAGGATTTGGGCTTTTCAGCAATTCTAAGAGTAAGAAAATCGGTGTTATTTTCGATGAGATATTGTCGTTGAAAGTTTTGAGATGGTTTTGCGGAGCTTTCACATTTTGTGTGGAGGCTTTGCATGAATTACTTATAATTTGCAGTGGATAGTATGTTAATGAAGACTCAAAATTGTGATAGTGAATTTCACTTTTTTTTAAATCCAGGATTTTGAAATTGTGAGTATAGGGGGTGCAGCATTATTTCGTGATTGTGAAGTTTCAAGTTGACTTAGCAGTTTAAGTTTGGTGGAACATAACATGTATGCATGGTGTGATCAACAGGTTGTCTTTACGTCAATCATAGGGTTCCGTTTGAATGAAATTCTTTGAATCTGAATGTTAAAGTAAGAGGTAGGTCATCCTTGCACATTACAATATGTTAGGTAAGTAGGTGTAGCGTAGACTCAATAAATACTATACAGGAAGTCGGTGCCTATTGTAGGTGCTAGAACCTTATGGACTCCGAGAACTATTTCGGAACTTGCAATAAACGAGATTCTCCTTAACTATTGAATCATATGAAATCAAGTGTGCAATACTTAAAAGGTTTATTGTTCTTGGAATGGAAACGATATTATTATAGTTCGGTTGTTCTTTCAGCGACTCTCCTTCCTGTCCCAATTTCTAAAACAGAATGAAAATTTTATTGCTCCCAGGACAGACTAAATAGAATTAACTTTTGGCTAACTAAGTTTAGATTCTTGATACATTAGAACTTTCATTCAGAGCAGTACGTGTGACCGCTCTCATCCAGGAATTGTACTAGTCTCAAATATCTTACTAAGATTCAGGTCTAATTCTGTAATCTGAGTATGCCAGGATTGTCAAAATTTTTACTACAAGTGCAATGTGCATAAGAAATGAGTGCACGTATTAATATCTGGGCTGGTGAAGATTTCACACGTACTAATCTTTAGTTACATTTAGTACATCTGTCAATAGCAGTAAAAGATTAAATCAAAATGTCCTTAATGCAACTTTTATTTGTCCATTCAATAATATCCGTTTTTTACAAAACTTGATAACCGACAAGGTCTGTGTTTATTTTGCTGTCTGCGAAACCGTGAAAGTTTTCCAAGTTCCGATATGGTATTGAAACTCACACCAATGATAAAAGCTAAGCTGATCATTGAACGATGGAATTTAGGGTACAGGATCATAACGATTACATGAGATGGAATTCTTCCGAATGAAGTCAACTCAAGTGGCTTTACATTGACGCTTTTGTGAATGAATTTTAACTGGGCAGTTTTGTATTTTATAGGATAAGGAACTTATTGTGTAGACTATAATATGCGGCGCCAGTGAGATGTTTATTTCCCCGATTAGATTGCAAATTAATGAGGAGTGTGGAGTGAACTGTTCTGCTTTTATTGCTTGGTTTCTGTGAGTTGCCAGTGATTAAATATATGTGTACATATTTTACTTTTGTCGATTCAAATATCTTATTACCCATGTATTATCATGATGTCATGATGTATACACTTGATTCTAGTGATAGATAGTTTCGGCTGTAATGCAATAGATAATAGATTGTCTACGTCTACACATACAAAATCGATCAAGTGGTCGAAATTTTGTGGTTATCCCTTGCACCTACTAGTCATAGTGTGGTGGACATCGAATAAAGTATGGTTCTAGACTTGTTGGTATTTAATAAATTCTTACGAGTTTAATTGTTGTTTTAACACCAGACACAATGGATTTTTGTACAAATAAGAAATAATGTCATATTAACACCACAGCTGAGACAAATTTCAGTTAGTAATCTTTCTTAATAATAATATTGCTCTTAATTAAAGAAATAAACTCAGGCGATCATTTTAAGAATTCGATTTTAATTCATATGCCGAACCTGTAGCGGCCGAATCATTGTGAACAATTGTGCAGACAGATATTTTTTTTATTAAATCCCTCACTCAGGAAGGTGTAAGTCAGGGGTGTAAAAATATGTTTCAGATCAACCATCAGCCCCTTCAGGCTATGGAATCTCTCAGTATTAACAAGAAAAGTTTGTTAAAAGACACGTAGCTTGCTGAAGTAGTTGAAGCAGAAAGATACCCATTCACAGATATACCTTTGACTATATACTATGGTCGATGGTCCATTATTCTCATGGTGTATTACAACTCGTCTTTAAGTGCAGATTCCACGTTAGCTAACGACTTCAGACTTCAGTCGGAGTTCATGATCATGTGAATTATCCGCATTTAAAACTCCTCAATTGATTTCCAGGACTTGAACTACCAAGGTAAAAGTATTATCATCACAGCTTGCTCAGAACCAGTCAAGATCTACACAAGAGAAGTATGTGGTTGATTTTTACAAGCTCATCCTGCCTACGTAGACATTTTTCAGCAGACAGAACAGAACTAAAGTAAATGAGGTAACATCACTTGTATGGAGCATGTGTCTGCTTTTGCAAGCAGAAGGCTAGATCTCTTTTTAGTCCAAGAATCGAGAAGAATTTTATAAACTGTTGACTGTACGTCTACTTCAATAAATAGGTATATATCCTCCTACCTACCTTCTCACCAACTTACAGACTTAAAGCTTAAACCTACTTAAACAGTGTGAAGTCTACGTCATGCATTCCAAAATTTCCAAATCATCTTGATTGAAGAATTGGTTTTAAAAACAATTTGGTGTTTTTGGATAACATATTTCCCCATTTTCACATTTCTGTTGTTCAAAAGACTTGTAAATCATTGTGGGAATCGGAGAATCTTGTAACTAGCACAAAAGTTCTTATTGGCAAGAATTTTCCAAGCTTCGTTTATCATGAGCAAACAAGAGCATGAAGTCACAGTTTTTCTGATGGTTGGATTAATGAGTGACGGTCATACAGCGTTGCGATTCAAGTTAAACTGGTACTTGTGAGAGGTAGGACCATAATGGAACGAAGCTTGAGAAGGGAGACCATTCATTAGTAGTTTGTAGCGTAAGAAAGATTAGATTCTTGTAGGTCTGTCCAGTTTCCGCAGCAGATTCTCTACTTTCTACGAAGGTTGTTGGAGTTACAGGGGATTTCTGTATGAGAAAAAGGATTAAAGAGTGTATTTGAACATAGGTTAATTCATATGCATTGTTCATTTGTGAAGCGAATTGGATTTAGGAATGAAGTCTACGTCAAGTCTGAAGATTGAATGGATGATGCAGTGCATTCAGAATTTAGATATCTCTCATTGTACCATGATGTGTGCAAAAAGGTAGAGAAACCATCAGAGACAGACAATCTGAGGTTAGTTGGATGAGGTGGCTGGTGGATTGGTTGGATGGATGGCTGGCAATGGCAATCCTTTTACGAATGTAATAGTAGTTAAAGTATGCAGTTACTAAATATGCAATAATGTAGAAGGATATTACATATTCGTTTTTGCTCACTATTTTACCTACAGCGATATATATGCTGCTACCATTGCCGTGTCTACTACCTACCTTTTCTTGTCTGCAGTTTCTGTGTACTCCTCTCAACTTACCTTGTTACTAAATCCTTGCAAAAATTCACCATTCGGCTCGCTTTGTCGTTGTGAATTTGCATTGGTAACATCGTTTTGCAAACTTAAATCAGCTGTAAACTAGAGTATTTTGAAACTCATGGGCTACATCCTTCTGAGAATTAGATATTCCTGCCAATAAATCCACTACATCGACTTCAATACTTCAATTTAAAATTTTACTTGTACTACATTTTTGCAATGAGCGCTGAGAAATAATGTTGGAATTTTCCGGTCCCTTTTTGTATTTCGATTTTCAAATTAGCTTTACGGTTTTTATGATTTCGAGTTTCTGGCTTGGTGCTAAAAATCTATATTTACTCTGTCTTTATTGTACCTGATCGAAAATAGGGAATTTTATATTGTTTGTCTAATTTTTTCCCGTAGTTGTAGACTCGACTATCCTTCAGCTCACATCTTTGTGGATGATGTTGGATGGAGGTATAAAGTATTTTGCAAAAACTCTTTCATGACTAGTAATCCTAATTCGCAAGAGTTTAGCAATAGTATAAGCAGACTGCAGAGTTACTATTAGTGAGACAGTTCGTTCTTATTGTCTGTATGTTACGGGGTTATTTTTGCAGCATTAACTGACTGAGGAGGAAGACTGACTCTTGGAGGAGTAAAGACTAACTCTTGTTGGCTATGTCAGAGCAAGAAGGAACAAGAAGACAAGACTGCCACTTATCACCATTAAGCAACCAGAGGAATTAAATGGGTTGCTGACTGAGTTCTAGATTAATTTTTTAAAGACTGAAAATCTATTCACAAGGGATCCTTTAGTTGAAGAAAGTAACCAAAATTAAGAAAGTCAATGTGGGATTTCCTATTCTTGTTATTTCAACCATTTCCCTTATTTTCGACCCCTTTATTCCTACTTTTGATCAGTATTGTTGTTGCACCTGAAATTATCTGGAGACTGGAAACACAGAAACAAGACCAACTTTTTAACAACACAAGTCAGTGGATTAAAGAAAATACAGAATTTCTCAAGTGCTGCTCCTGACGGTTGTGATTCTTGGAAGTGGATAGCTGAACTACAACTAACTAAGTGAAATTGCACTGGAACAAATTTTGTACAGGTACGAAAATTGTCAAAATGTTAATCTCCTAAATCTTTTCCTTGCTTCTTCGGATATCAATACATTACAACGTATTCTGTATTTAATTGTCACATTTTCATTCATTTAAGTGTTCATTCATGCATTGCACCGTGATGCACATTATTTTATCCGTCCTTGTGCTTTACTCCTTCTTATGCAGAGTGACTTACTCTGAACTCGGATTGTACATTGAATGAATCAAGTCACGTCGTTGTCATATTTGGAGTCTGGACAGAACAGATTGTGTTGAATAAAATCTTTATCGTGGCAGTTAGTCAGCTGTTGATATGATTAGTCATTGTAACTTGGCGAGTGTGGGTCAATCTTCGGTCTCTTGAAGCGAATTACATGAAATTATGAGAGCTAATGTCAGAGATCACATTATCTTTATTGGCTCGATTCTCTGCTACAAAGTTTACAAAAAATATTCTCAGTCACAAACAGATTTTCATGAATGGAAGGAAGTGGTTTTGATTCAAGTTTTGCTTTCTGCGAATGAAAATCTGCAATGGTGTTGAACCCGCAGTCTTAAACTGTAAGCTGAATATTAAATGATTAATTCATTGCAATTAGCAGTATCTTAGTTAGCTGGGTTCGGTCTTGGTCACACAGAAACAAATAAGTCTGGGTCTGAGGTTTCTGTCTGCCTGTTTCAGTGCGAAAGGACTGGTAGATTGTCTCTCATAGAAGATGTAAGATGTTTTATCGTTTAGAGACTAGGCAAGTTGGTACACTTGGTAGTGTGCACTTGCTTGGTGTCAAGATTACTGAAACTTCATGACATTCCTAGTTGTCTAAATTATTTTTCAGTGTTTGTGGTGGGTGAATCACGACACTGAATTGATATTCCACAAATCAATTACTATACGAAGAATAGAGGAAATCCGGCTGTGTCCACTTGAGGTTAAATGTTCAGACTTTGCTTTAAAAGATACGGTGTACTTATTTTGACCCCTAGACCTGTATCCAATGGTAAGCTTCCTCGATAATTTTAATGGTTATACGTTGCAAATGTTATGCGGAGCATATCTTTCAATTTGAGTTTTTTCTAAAACAACGGAGTGGTGAATTCTTATCTATAATGTCCAACTCAGATACTTGTCTTCTCCAAATCACAGCAAACCTTATTGAAAATCTCAGAGGTATTCTGCATTATTTACAGAATAAAATGTTAAAGAGTTATTTTGATGTTACAATTTATAGAATTTGAAATCAGCCTTTCTATCAAGCCCGAGGCACAAGGCGCTGTAAGCTGTTCCTTATAAATTTTTCCCTATTTATGCTTTTTACACATTCTTAAGAAATAGAACGAATGTAGGGACTAAAATCTTGACCTGAGGCAATAAATGTAATCGGAAAGGAATGAAGGGGGCATAATTACAATAAAACATATTCATTGCTCGTAGGACTTGTATACGGTACCTAGAATAAAGAACTTCTTTCGTGTGAACATTCATATTTTATCCATGAACCATTATATTTATTAATATTATTACAAAGCTTGATTACTTTTTAATGATGTACATCAAATCATTAAGATAATTTGATGTAATACATGAAACATTATGAAGTTTTCAATTAATTTTTGATTATTCATTTAGCTTTTTAGGAGTAAAATACAGGCATTCGGATAGTTTTAGTCGGAAAAGTCGACCTTGTATGAGCTAATATCTCAATTTACACTAATCTTGGTGTAATTAAGTTCACGTTACTTTGATTAATTTGTTTAAAATGTACTTCCTCTAACTATGTTACAGGATAATAGATAAATGACACTATGATGAATGAGGATCCTGAATTTTCATTCTGATGCAAGTTGAGATGTTTGAAGTTCTATCTTTTAAATAAGACAACTAATCTATATAAATGAGATATAATGCTATAATTTTAACATTTTATGTGTATTTATGCCCTTACGTTATGTAAATGCCAGATCAGATCGGAAACAAAGTCGAAAATCTTCAAGATTTGTCAGATATTTGCAACATTTACTTTTAGGCTTTGCGGCAAAGTAGAACCTGCATGGATTTTATTTATTAGCGATTTTTCCAACATGGCGTCTGCATCTCCATAACATATTATAAATCAAAGCCCAAAAATTGAAGAAAAACTTAGACAAACGAACCTCTATTGAGATAAGATAATTAATCATTTCTTTAACTTAACCAGCCTACACCTACATTTGTCCGAATTGCGTTTAAGATTTGAAATAATAGGAAACTGGGAGTTTCTTGATCCTAAAAAAACATCTATCTATCATTAAAGAAATTCTGTTGCAAATCCAAGGGCAGTTTCAGATGTTTTAGTCTGGCATGCAACCCATCACATCTAAGAATAGAACTGTAGATATATACGTTTCAATAACTCAATCATCCATCTGTTCGCTGTTAAACTGTTAAGAGATTTTCGGAACCGTCTCTAGTTCCAATTTTTTTTTGGTTGTACGGAATAACATGCTCAGCTGTTAAACTCTAATATGTTGAGGAGCAAATCCGTAATTCGATGTATGTACAACGTGCTCATAAAGCTAGCTGTACCTATAGCTGTACCAAATAAGCTGTGTGTTACCACTTATTTGCACGTATTTGTTCGTCAATATCCAACCAGTTCCTAAATATCTTGAGTAAAAATATAGATAAGTTCTGAAATCTGAAAAATATGACATAATCATACAAATTGAATTTTCGTTCCATCAATGTCTGAAATGATAAAAAAGGTTGTTTGAAGGCTATGAGTTGGTGCTGGCAAAAATAAATGGCTTGAATTGGCAACTCCCTGGCACCTACATCGCTCGCTACATCGTGTAATGCTTTACCAGTATTATTAGCAATCCACCATCATATTACCACCTTTTTAGCCGCTTATTCTCTTTATTCTTTGGCTTACTCCTTTCCTTGCTTTCAGGTTCTGCTTATACAAGCTTCTCCTTTTTTGCTTTTATTCGTCATCTTTGCATTCTCATCAACAGTGAGCTGGAATATTAGGCACACACATACGCATACAGTCTAGCCTCCTAGGAGTAACGTGTTGTATGAACTTTACCTTGTATGAAATTATAGCATGATGATGATGATGATGCAGTCTGACTCTCAAAGTCACTCCCCGAAGTACAAAAATGGATCTCTTCTCTTTTCTTACACTAGTTTACATTATGCAATGCGAGTATGCACTTTTTGTGGCGAAGACATTTCAGTTTTGCATGTTTCATCGTTTTAACCTAAAAAGTCTCTGCTTTAGACATTCACAGACAGAGTTCCGTACTCGCAATCTCACGAGACTGACTAACTGACCCATGATGCAGACTACAGACAAGAATGCCTTAAGATTCAGGCTTCATTCAAGTTGTTCTGGAACTTACGAGCTTTGGCTTGGTTAGCAGAGCGAGATCACAACGATGCAGCAGATGAACATGCACTCTTACTCCCTTCAAACATTCGAAGAAACCAAGAAATAATGCTATTTTAGTTCTTGAAGCTAACATTATGACTCTCGTCTGCCGTGTAGCCTGAGAATTCTGCAATATCATTCGCGAAATATAACGTAGAAAGGCTTTCCACTCCCACTGCAATAACTGGCTTGATGTGCAGCTTGTCATTCTAACAAGTAGAGTAGTACAACAACAACTTGAAGTGTGGTGAGTTTTACTAAATCTGCTGCTCTGTTACATTCAGAAATATAATGAGCAAAGGAAGTAAAATTTAAGTTCATTCTTGGAATTCAACAAGTACCATGTTTGTTCAATGTGAAGTGTAAGTACTTCTTTGTGAAGTCTCACTTTCAGTTTCATGAAGTTATGAATGATTCTGTAAATACTTGTACCGTGTATCTCTGAGAATGAAGTTGAAAAGTAATAGTAATGTAAGTACGTGTAAGTAGTACTGCAGAATGATGTAGTGAGAAGTCTCTCGTAGATTTGGAGGTTCATTGAGGATAGGCTGTGTGTTAAAGGAAAGAGACAAAAAGTATGACCGGAAATCGGACCGGTCGGGTCATGAATTGTAGGTTGTATATTTTGTAGTAAGTGTAATGTATGGGAAGAATCAACAATAAACAATGTGAAGGACTTACTTTTCCCACACAGAGTTAACATTTTCCATGTTCCTTTTCCAGAGCCAACTCATTATAAATATATATCAGTACTTTTATATAATATGTGGAGGGACGGACAGACGTGGGAATGAGAGCAATTTAACTGAGGTGATACTTTTTAAAATATCAGAGGATTTTATATTATAAGGATATCTCATACATTGCTGTGTAATATAAAGTAGCAGTCCCCACGTAGGATAAAGAACTTGTTTAAGACAGCAATTTAGAATTAGGTTACATCACCAAGTGAGAGCAAAGAGTAAAAATCCAGCCTGGGACAAGTCAGTGAAGAGATGGTTCGACGGGACCCATTCATTCATCTGATTCATCCCCCTTGCCGGGTTCTCATGTGTGTAGTAAAGTAGTTGGTAGAGTTGGTAGATTTAGATTGTTTCACATTCCTATTTCGTCCTGTTGTTGATCCTCGAGGCGAGTATATCATCCTGAAATGTTGGCTCTGAGGCTCTGAGAACAAGTATGTTTTAAGCATGCGAGAAAAAGAAAAAAAATGTGAGAAGCCTGGTGAGGAATAGAAAGTAGAGAAGGGTAACGAAGTGGTAGGGTTCTTAAATAATAATGCGTACAAGTGGTTCTGTGAATCGCATTTTAATAATATCGGGAAAACTAGAATGCTTTAAGTACTCTATTACGGGACTGTGGGAATGCATAAAATGTAATACAAGTTGCACCCCAGTCAAAATTCTATGATAAGTCTACCCCACAGCAATGATCATAAATGTCAAAAAACTTAAGATATTGGAAATCAACAAAAGCTTGCTTCTTCATCTTAACTCCCTGTTGTGGATTTGTTGGATGAAACGATGAAAGGATAAATTCATTCTAGTTCATTCATTGTTAACGTGGTAGAAAAGTGGAAATCCATTAACCTTTGGTTAACTTTAATAATTCTAGTTTCTGACCAGGTCGTCGATTTCTTACTCAATCTTTGTCACAAAGCATTCGGTAGCCGGTTTATAAGATACATAAATTTCTCTATGGTTGTATTAGGAGAAAGTTTACTTAAACCGAGGAGCACTAAGCCATTCAAATGATAACTGATGCAAAGAATTGTGACCTGTATAATAATTTCCCATACATTTTGCAATCCGAGAAAAAACTCGATTGTTACGTGATAACAATCTCGATCTTACTATATCCGGTCCAACTTTTACACATATGGTAACTTCTGTCCTTCATCGGCAAAAAACGATCGTATTGTAGCCAGAAATATAGCCAAAGGCGTATCTTGATTATTAGGTGGGCAAGTCTTATGTTCCCATCACTTTGAACTGTCTGCTCAGTTATAAATTACAAAAAGAAAGGAAGTTTCTTAAAAAATAGGAAAAGGAAGAACATCTGTCATCCTGTGTAGATGTTCAGAGAAGACCTTGTCTTGATCAGTGTTTTTATGATTAGTCCACCTAAATTAGTTTACCTTACTAAAAGGGCAAAATGTGGACCTTCGTACATTTTTGTGAAATTCGAATTCATGTATCCATTTTTATGAGTGTGTAATGTCAAATTATGACACACATCTTTTCAGGAAGTAGTTTTCATAAACAATTGAAACTGATCTCAGCAGTTTTGGAGAAATCGGAAACTTTAAAAGGCGGAGATTCGAATTAAATTTTACTTACAAGTCGAACTACATTTGCATATAATTTTGATAGTAATTTTTTGTTTTTTAATCTATTGATCTTATGTCTTCTGATAAGGTTAGGAAACAAATACAAGGTTGGCCCAGTTGCAATCTTAATTGTGAATAGTGTGGGTCAGGTAATAAACTCATTTTTTTCGTAGAAGGGTAACTCAAATATTTCCCTACGTTATAAATTAGGGAATAGAAGGGGTAGAATGTCATTAGTATTAGGATCACACTAAACTAGCAAAATACTCGGTGCTGGAATGAGGGGTGAATATTATGATTATTATTATTACAACTCCAGAGCTATTTAACTTTGTAAGAAACACATTGCAAAATGCTTTTTGTCTGATCCCTTGTTTAACATGTGGGAAAGGGTTGTCACTATGAAATGATAGCAGGTGGTGGTTTTATCGAACTCGTTAGATATATGACCCTTTGTGAATAAAAATGGCATATGCTTGTAGGCCAAGTAATAAAGATAGGCATAAGGTACGCTTAATACATATATTATAGAATGACCAGGTCTCAGGTTATTCGAAATCGAGATTAGGAAAGTGAAAGAAGAAAGCGGATTTCTTCTAGAGTTCAGGGTCAGTTCGTTTTGGAAGAAATAAACTGATTCCGGACAAATTCTATAAATTACAGTGTTTTACGTAATTGGACATTCACATACGAACAAATATAACACGAGGACTGAAGTTACGAAAGGAAACTTAAGAAAAGAACAGGTATATTGGGATGCAATTGATACTTAAATCACATAAATTATTATAGGGTAGAAAAGTACTTATTAATTCATTGCCACATTTCCCTTTCCGTCGTTCTTAACTTATTCGTTATTTAACTCACGAGATCATGACATCTGGAGAAAGTCATGCTAAAAAGGAAATAGTGAAATTATATTACATGCATACATCCGTGCATGTAGTTAATGCAGTAGGAAAACCGTTATTGATGAAAATAGCGATTGAATGTTAAAAACAGTATGATGCTTCGTGAGATTAAACCTTGCACTTCAAAGTCCCCGGAAATAAATACCGGATCTAGTTTACTTGTAATTCGCCGCATGGGTATAATATTCAGTTAAAATTACAGCTATATATAGGTAAGCTGTACAACATAAGTTATATAAATCACATGTGTTGTCTCATTTTGCTGACGAAGAAAAAGATAAATAAGGGCTATTTGTTTAAAGTCAAGATTAACAGTTCTTGTAATTCTAGTGAAGTATAATTAACAGTTCCTTCTCTAATGAAAAAATCTAATGAACGCTTTCTATTTCTAAACATATTCAAGAAATTCAAAACATATTCTTGTCAAATTAACTTTAAATCGTTTCCTTCGTTTTATTTCCAATTACTGTTGGGTCAACCATTTATGCTGTAGGCAGGCAGAGTGCAAATTATGAAAAATGATCTTACTGTGCAGAATTTTTCTCTAAGGCCGCATGTGAAATGCATAAGTCTTTGTCTTCATGTCTAAAAGGAAGGGGAAATCACTGGTACGAGAAGACGATACATGAAGATGAAGAATGATGATTTGTGAAATGTATTCCCTGTTCTTCTGGTATATCAGAACACTTTTTAGCTGGCTTGCTTACAAGTTACAAGTCAGGTTAAAAGTTGAAGGTGATAAATATGTAATTTTGGAATTCTTTGCTCTTCACTCAATGGCTGAGTGCCGTGCAAAATCCCACGGATTACCTACGTGTGTTAAAGGTCTCTCATCAAAAATATTGTTAAGGTAAGAATGCAAATTAAGTCTGGACTAGTCTGAAGGACTTCCTTGCATGCTTCGGTGGCTGCTTGCATGTTGCAGACAACCACTACTGACGAGCTCTTTGTATAATATGAGCAAGTTGCACTCGGTTCTTAATCAATGAATATGATATTGTGTCGGATGATGATCTGGTTCTGATGCCATTCAATTTAGTGCTTGAAACTATTCAAGTAATGCTATACACTATACGGCCTGTTTGAAGTATCTTTCTGCATAGAGAAAATATTTCAGGGTTCGTGATAAACAGGCCTGATTTGTTTCATTGCACGAATTTAATAGCCAGAAAAGTCGACTAAGATGAATTGCTAAACAGGAGTCAAAACTGTTGAGAGTTCTTGAACAAGTAATAGTACCCAGATATTTCACTTTGAGTACGAGGTACTATTAAATAGTATTTGATAGTGGTTTAGTTGTTAAATTCAAATGTAGGTTGATAATTTAGAAAAGATGACAATCCCAAGTGCAGGGAGCTAACCTAAATTGTTTAAATTAATTTAAATATAGTGACACAGTAACATGTTATGTGATTAAGTCATCCAGTTTTATAGGAGTTGTAGTTAAAAATGTATTGAACATTCAAGTCATAAGTGGAGAGGGAATTTACCAATAGTTTTTGTACGTACATCTTTTTAAAACATAATTTTTAATTACTTTACTAAGCGTTCGCAATGGTAGTAATAATGTTGCGTGCACTATGCAGTAGAAAATTTAACTTGTTTCAAGCTTTCTTGTAGAGTATACAAATGTCTGTCTGTACCCTTTAATGAACAAGGATTTAAAAAAGGATTGAAATTTGGGTTTAAAAAGATGTTTATGCGTGGGTACTGTGTTGTATGAGCAGCCTCACATGATTGTGTACTTTGTTGTAGCTATTAGTGGGTATTGTAGGTGTGGTACTTTAAAATGACCCCTTCGCACTTAATTGTGAATTTCGATCCCATTCCCATGCGTTTGTTTGGGCGTTGATGGCGTGGAAAGTCACAGATGGTTAAAACAAGGGAAGTTGACACTACATGCGATACCGAGACACCAGACACCAAAGGATTGCGTGAATGTTGTCCATACATCTGACTGAATTATGAGGGATTGTTAAAGGGAGTGGTACTTGTGGTATTCAGTGGTGGTGACTTGAGTTAATAAGTATCATGCACTGAATTTCCAAGTGTTCGTAAATGATGAGAACAAGTAGTGCTTTTTGCCGAATTTACAATTTTAGCGATCGCATGAACGAAGTGATGGAATTTGAGGGATAGGTTTCAGAGTTACAGACAGCATTAGAGTTATTAACAATTAGAAAAATGACTGTGGGAGCAAAAGGGGCATCTTATTGCGTATTGTTTACCTTGTTTGTGTGTAGATAAGATCATTCAGCGTGAAAATGTGCATGCAGTGTAGTTTTTTGGAGTTTGTTTCAGTGTCATGGGTCCGTGACTTGACGTGACAATTTAAAATATCCTGGAGTGTCATCATACTTCAAGGGTATTACTTTATAGTGTACGTGCAGAGGGGAATCGTAATTTTTGTGGAGAAAGCATGCAATACTTCTCTGATATCTGAGGTTTAAATTGTGTTTCTGATTATGTGCACATTCAAAAGACAAGTCTTAAGTGAAGTAGGAGGTTTTATGATACTTTAATGGGAGCTGACACAGCATCACTCCATATCTGCATTGAATTCTGTTTTATTACTTTTGACTTGTTCAAACAAAAGAAGTAAAAAATCAAATTCCTCGAAGTCAAGTTGGAATCAAATTGGTTTCATGCGTTCTGTTTTTGAAATCTATTGTTTGCTGCATATTTTTTACTTGAAAGTTACGAACATGCTCGGTCTTTAAAAACTCACTACACGTGATTATTAAAGTTGATACGATTTCAGAAAACTCATGCAGGCAACACAACTATTGCAATTGTGTCTATTGTGTTTTACATGACTGGCTTCGTGAAAAAGAAACACTGTTTAGGGAATAGGGGATGATGCTATATGTCACCAATATGCTCGGCCCACGTGTGCACCCTGTCAAGGAAAGTCAAAAGGTTCATGAATATAATAATAATAATAATGAAGTTCTGAATGATTGCTAAACGATACATGATGATAGGGAAGCAGTAAGTGGTATTTCGAATTCTAATAGTCGAATTAAGAAGACTTAACTGACATTGACCTTTAGTCAGTGTGTCTGCTGGATAGTTGACCATCATAAACGTTTAAAAAAATCCAAAACTAATGATTCAGAATAAGCAACAGGTGTCAAATGAACTTTCGTCTTCTGCTCGCTTGAAGTCTGGAGTCTCGTCATTGTCTTGTGTGTATGTTGTGTGTACGTGTCCAGTTGTGGTCGGTGATTATTGTAAGGGGATTCTGGAGCTGAAGAGGATTTCAGGGCATAATCGTGAACTTCATTGTCAGTATATTTCTGTAATTACCGTGTAGTAAACCTGCTGGAAGAAAAAGTTTGCCCATATGTTGTCCAGGGTGTCCATAAGGCTTACGACTCGCTTCATCAGCTTTTTACAGATCGTCAGTTCAACAGTAGCAAAAATGAATCCAGTCAGGGAGTCAAGATGATAGGTGTAACAACTCTGAAAGCCTGCTGTTGTTGATGTTTCGTCTGCGAGGAAGATAATGAAGGACCGCTTTATAATACAGGATTTAGAGTGGCTGGCACGAGCACATTTTTTAAATCTAGTTATGTATCAATAATTTTGATCTCAAGTTTTTGCACAGACTATACACGGCAAGCAGCCGTCTGAATGCGAGACATAAGACTAGTTAAGTTTGAACCTGAACTCGTTTAACTTTTTAATGGTATGTATATTTGCGCGTGTTTGCGTTTTCTGGATGCTGGAGGGTTTTATACACAGTTAATAATTGAGAAAATGATGATTGGGATCAAGATACTTTCTTTGTGTCTTGCTTTGCAACTGCTGTTTGTGATGAATTTTTTCACATCATATATTAATTTGCATAGCAAGTGAAGAGTTGATTGTTGAAATAAAGAATGAGAAGTAGTGTAGCTCGGGTGGCATCCTCGCACATATTATTTCCTAAAGGTCTTTCTCTGGCACATAGACAGTCAAAAACGCAGTTTAGTAGTGCAGCCAATATGTCAGAGACTTTGGTTTGTCGACCATCTGGTTCTGAACTTTTGATACAGATTTTGTATTAAATAATGTTAATGTAGCTTTTCAGATAATGACTCGTCCCTTGCCTCTTCTATGCACACACATGTGCGTCTTTCTTTTACCTTTGCTCAGTGTGTACAGAGTCCATTCTAATCAAAGTTTTCAGCATTCTTGGGTTTTAACTAGACAGGTGAATTTGCAATTTATGTATTACTGTGTGGTTGATTTCGCCGGTCGATCAACTAGTTTAAAAGAGCAGCAGCAGCAACAGTTGGTCACCGGTCATCATCTCAAAAACTTAAAGGTATTTCATCTCGTGATGTATAGCTATCAGGGATGAAATACACAGTAGTATGCTATTAAACATATGTTGGTTTTTCCTTGATTTTGGATTAATCTGAGATTTAATAGAGATAAGTGTTAATTTGAATCATTGGTGTCACTCCGGTCATGCCCAGATTAATTGAATTTTTCGGTATATAACTTGTGGAAATGAAACACGTTTCTCTTCTCCCATTCCTCTGCAATTTGCTAAGATTTATCCTCCCGTATAAGCCATTTGTTATTTTAATGGTAGAACTGAGGTGTAACTTACAACTAAAACTAACTTTCTGGTGAATGATGATGTCTCACGATTTCATGGTTCAAGTATCGATTTAGATTTACGAGAAGTCCACAGACTAAAGGTGTATATTGCCTGGTTCACTAGTTCTCCCCGTGTCTATGCTTGTTTTTGTACAGATTTTTCGAATAAATTAAACTGATAGATGATGACATTCACCGCACGGTTTACTTGCTTCGACATTTTATAATCGTGGGAATGGACTACAAGAAAACAGGAATCGATTTTCTTTCAGCAAAAGCTTTGGCATCTTCTGTATGAAAGTTGCTGCATAGCACATGTTGCAGGTGACGTGGATAGAGAATATATTATAAAGATGTAAATTCCAAGTTGACTATA